>OX451735.1:1197016168-1197178668 GCA_948472305.1 Vicia faba | reverse complement strand
ACAACAACAATAACAACGTTAAATAAACAACAACAACAACAACACCATCAAATAAACAACAACAACAACAACGTCAAATAAACAACAACAACAACGTCAAATAAACAACAACAACAACGACAACGTCAACAACAACAACAACAACGTCAAATAAACAACAATAACAGCAACTATGTCAACAACAACAACGTCATATAAACAACAACAACAACGTCAACAACAACAACAATAACGTCAAATAAACAACCATAACAACTATGTCAACAACAACAATGTCAAATAAACAACAACAACAACGTCAACAACAACAACAACATCAAATAAACAACAACAACAACAACCTCAAATAAACAACAACAACAACAACACCGTCAAATAAACAACAACAACAACAACAACAACGTCAAATAAACAACAACAACAACGTCAAATAAACAACAACAAAAACAACGTCAACAACAACATCAAATAAACAACAACAACAACGTCAACAACAACAACAACGTCAAATAAACAACAACAACAACAACGTCAAATAAACAACAACTACAACAACAACAATGTCAAATAAACAACAACAACAACAACAACGTCAAACAAACAACAACAATAACAACAACAACAACGTCAAGTAAACAACAACAACAACAACAACGTCAAATAAACAACAACAACAACAACAACGTCAACAACAACAACAACAATGTCAAATAAACAACAACAACAACACTGTCAACAACAACAACAACGTCAACAACAACAATAATGTCAAATAAACAACAACAACAACAACAACACCATCAACAACAACAACAATGTCAAATAAACAACAACAACAACGTCAAATAAACAACAACAATAACTATGTCAACAACAACAACAACAACAACGTCAAATAAACAACAACAACAACAACGTCAATAATAACAACAACGTCAAGTAAACAAGAACAACAACAACAACGTCAAATAAACAACAACAACAACAACAACGTCAACAACAACAACGTCAAATAAACAACAACAACGTCAAATAAAGAACAACAACAACAACAACAACAACGTCAAATAAACAACAACAACGTCAACAACAATAACAACAATGTCAAATAAACAACAACAACAACAACATCGTCAACAACAACAACAATGTCAAATAAACAACAACAACAACATAGAATAAACAACAACAACAACAACGTCAACAACAACAACAACAACGTCAAATAAACAACAACAACAACGTCAAATAAACAACAACGTCAACAACAACAACAACAACAACGTGAAATAAACAACAACAACAACTATGTCAACAACAACAACATCAAATAAACAACTACAACAACGTCAAAAACAATAACAACAACGTCAAATAAACAACAACAACAATAACAACGTCAAATAAACAACAACAACAACAACAACAACAACACCGTCAAATAAACAACAACAACAACAACAACGTCAAATAAACAACAACAACAACAACAACGTCAAATAAACAACAACAACAACAACGTCAAATAAACAACAACAACAACAACTTCAACAACAACAACAACTTCAACAACAACAACAACAACTATGTCAACAACAACAAAAATGTCAAATAAACAACAACAACAACGTCAACAATAACAACAACGTCAAATAAACAACAACAACAACAACAACGTCAAATAAACAACAACGACGACAATACCGTCAAATAAACAACAACAACGTCAAATAAACAACAACAACAACACCGTCAAATAAACAACAACAACTACGTCAAATAAACAACAACAACAACAACGTCAAATAAACAACAACAACAACAACAATAATGTCACCCACAACAACGTCAAATAAATAACAACAACAATGTCAAATAAACAACAATACTAAAACAACGTCAAATAAACAACAACAACATCAACAACGTCAACAACAACAACAACAACAATGTAAAATAAACAACAACAACAACAACGTCAAAAACAACAACAATGTCAAATAAATAACAACAACAACGTCAAATAAACAACAACAACACCGTCAATAACAACACCGTCAACAACAACAACAATGTCAAATAAACAACAACAACGTCAAATAAACAACAACAACAACATTAACAACAACAACAACGTCAAATAAACAACAACAACAACGTCAAATAAACAACAACGTCAACAACAATAACAACGTGAAATAAACAACAACAACTATGTCAACAATAACAACAACATCAAATAAACAACAACAATAACAACAACGTCAACAATAACAACAACGTCAAATAAACAACAACAACAACAATAACAACGTTAAATAAACAACAACAACAACAACACCATCAAATAAACAACAACAACAACAACGTCAAATAAACAACAACAACAACGTCAAATAAACAACAACAACAACGACAACGTCAACAACAACAACAACAACAACAACGTCAAATAAACAACAATAACAACAACTATGTCAACAACAACAACGTCATATAAACAACAACAACAACGTCAACAACGACAACAATAATGTCAAATAAACAACCATAACAACTATGTCAACAACAACAATGTCAAATAAACAACAACAACAACGTCAACAACAACAACAACATCAACGTCAACAACAACAACAACAACAACCTCAAATAAACAACAACAACAACAACACCGTCAAATAAACAACAACAACAACAACGTCAAATAAACAACAACAACAATGTCAAATAAACAACAACAAAAACAACGTCAACAACAACGTCAAACAAACAACAACAATAACAACAACAACAACGTCAACAACAACAACAACGTCAAATAAACAACAACAACAACAATGTCAAATAAACAACAACAACAACAACGTCAAATAAACAACAACGTCAAATAAAAAAGAACAACAACAATAACAACAACAACAATGTCAAATAAACAACAACAGCGTCAATTAAACAACAACAATAACAACAACAACAACGTCAAATAAACAACAACAACGTCAATTAAACAACAACAACGTCAAATAAACAACAACAAAAACAACAACAACATCAACAACAACAAAAACATCAAATAAACAACAAGAACAACGTCAACAACAACAACTACGTCAAATAAACAACAACAACAACGTCAACAACAACAACGTCAAATAAACAACAACAATGTCAAATTATCAACAACAACGTCAAATAAACAACAACAACGTCAACAACAACAACGTCAAATAAACAACAACAACAACAACAACATCAAATAAACAACAACAACAACAACAACGTCAAGTAAACAACAACAACAACAACAACAACGTCAAATAAACAACAACAACAACGTCAACAACAACAACAACAATGTCAAATAAACAACAACAACAACAACACCGTCAACAACAACAACAACGTCAACAACAACAATAATGTCAAATAAACAACAACAACAACAACAACACCATCAACAACAACAACAATGTCAAATAAACAACAACAACAACAATAACTATGTCAACAACAACAACAACAACGTCAAATAAACAACAACAACAACAACGTCAATAATAACAACAACGTCAAGTAAACAAGAACAACAACAACAACGTCAAATAAACAACAACAACAACAACAACATCAACAACAACAACAACGTCAAATAAACAACAACAACGTCAAATAAAGAACAACAACAACAACAACAACAACAACGTCAAATAAACAACAACAACGTCAACAACAACAACAACAATGTCAAATAAACAACAATACTAAAACAACGTCAAATAAACAACAACAACAACAACAACACCAACAACAATGTCACCCACAACAACGTCAAATAAATAACAACAACAATGTCAAATAAACAACAATACTAAAACAACATCAAATAAACAACAACAACAACAACAACAAAACAATGTCAAATAAACAACAACAACAACAACGTCAACAACAACAACAATGTCAAATAAATAACAACAACAACGTCAAATAAACAACAACAACACCCTCAACAACAACAACAATGTCAAATAAACAACAACAACAACGTCAAATAAACAACAACAACAACGTCAACAACAACAACGTCAAATAAACAACAACAACAACGTCAAATAAACAACAACGTCAACAACAACAACGTGAAATAAAAAACAACAACTATGTCAACAACAACAACATCAAATAAACAACAACAACAACAACAACGTCAACAATAACAACAACGTCAAATAAACAACAACAACAATAACAACGTCAAATAAATAACAACAAGAACAACACCGTCAAATAAATAACAACAACAACGTCAAATAAACAACAACAACGTCAAATAAACAACAACAACTATGTCAACGTCAACAACAACAACAACAACAACGTCAAATAAACAACAACAACAACAACAACTATGTCAACAACAATAAAAATGTCAAATAAACAACAACAACAACGTCAACAATAACAACAACGTCAAATAAACAACAACAACAACAACGTCAAATAAACAACAACGACGACAATACCGTCAAATAAACAACAACAACGTCAAATAAACAACAACAACAACAACACCGTCAAATAAACAACAACAACTACGTCAAATAAACAACAACAACAATGTCAAATAAACAACAACAACAACAACAACAATGTCACCCACAACAACGTCAAATAAATAACAACAACAATGTCAAATAAACAACAATACTAAAACAACGTCAAATAAACAACAACAACAACAACAACGTCAACAAAAACAACAACAACAATGTCAAATAAACAACAACAACAACAACAACGTCAACAACAACAACAATGTCAAATAAATAACAACAACAACGTCAAATAAACAACAACAACACCGTCAACAACAATACCGTCAACAACAACAACAATGTCAAATAAACAACAACAACAACGTCAAATAAACAACAACAACAACATCAACAACAACAACAACGTCAAATAAACAACAACAACAACGTCAAATAAACAACAACGTCAACAACAATAACAACGTGAAATAAACAACAACAACTATGTCAACAATAACAACAACATCAAATAAACAACAACAACAACAACAACGTCAACAATAACAACAACGTCAAATAAACAACAACAACAACAATAACAACGTTAAATAAACAACAACGTCAAATAAACAACAACAACAACAATAACAACGTTAAATAAACAACAACAACAACAACACCATCAAATAAACAACAACAACAACAACGTCAAATAAACAACAACAACAACGTCAAATAAACAACAACAACAACGACAACGTCAACAATAACAACAACAACGTCAAATAAACAACAATAACAACAACTATGTCAACAACAACAACGTCATATAAACAACAACAACAACGTCAACAACAACAACAATAACGTCAAATAAACAACCATAACAACTATGTCAACAACAACAATGTCAAATAAACAACAACAACAACGTCAACAACAACAACAACGTCAAATAAACAACAACAACAACAACCACCTCAAATAAACAACAACAACAACAACACCGTTAAATAAACAACAACAACAACGTCAAATAAACAACAACAACAACGTCAAATAAACAACAACAAAAACAACGTCAACAACAACATCAAATAAACAACAACAACAACGTCAAATAAACAACAACAACAACAACGTCAAATAAACAACAACTACAACAACAACAATGTCAAATAAACAACAACAACAACAAGGTCAAACAAACAACAACAATAACAACAACAACAACGTCAACAACAACAACAACGTCAAATAAACAACAACAATGTCAAATAAACAACAACGTCAAATAAAAAAGAACAACAACAATAACAACAACAACGTCAAATAAACAACAACAGCGTCAATTAAACAACAACAATAACAACAACAACAACGTCAAATAAACAACAACAACGTCAATTAAACAACAACAACGTCAAATAAACAACAACAAAAACAACAACAACATCAACAACAACAAAAACAGCAAATAAACAACAACAACAACGTCAACAACAACAACTACGTCAAATAAACAACAACAACAACGTCAACAACAACAACGTCAAATAAACAACAACAACAACAACGCCAAATAAACAACAACAATGTCAAATAATCAACAACAACGTCAAATAAACAACAACAACGTCAACAACAACAACGTCAAATAAACAACAACAACAACGTCAAGTAAACAACAACAACATCAAATAAACAACAACAACAACAATGTCAAGTAAACAACAACAACAACGTCAAGTAAACAACAACAACAACAACAACGTCAAATAAACAACAACAACAACGTCAACAACAACAACAATGTCAAATAAACAACAACAACAACAACACTGTCAACAACAACAACAACGTCAACAACAACAACAATGTCAAATAAACAACAACAACAACAACAACACCATCAACAACAACAACAATGTCAAATAAACAACAACAACAACGTCAAATAAACAACAACAATAACTATGTCAACAACAACAACAACAACAACGTCAAATAAACAACAACAACAACAACGTCAATAATAACAACAACGTCAAGTAAACAAGAACAACAACAACAACGTCAAATAAACAACAACAACAACAACGTCAACAACAACAACGTCAAATAAACAACAACAACGTCAACTAAAGAACAACAACAACAACAACAACAACAACGTCAAATAAACAACAACAACGTCAACAACAACAACAACAATGTCAAATAAACAACAACAACAACAACACCGTCAACAACAACAACAATGTCAAATAAACAACAACAACAACATAGAATAAACAACAACAACAACAAAGTAAACAACAACAACAACAACGTCAAATAAACAACAACAACAACGTCAAATAAACAACAACGTCAACAACAACAACAACAACGTGAAATAAACAACAACAACAACTATGTCAACAACAACAACATCAAATAAACAACTACAACAACGTCAAAAACAATAACAACAACGTCAAATAAACAACAACAACAATAACAACGTCAAATAAACAACAACAACAACAACAACAACACCGTCAAATAAACAACAACAACAACAACAACAACAACAACGTCAAATAAACAACAACAACAACAACGTCAAATAAACAGCAACAACAACAACTTCAACAACAACAACAACGTCAAATAAACAACAACAACAACAACTATGTCAACAACAACAAAAATGTCAAATAAACAACAACAACAACAACGTCAACAATAACAACAACGTCAAATAAACAACAACAACAACAACAACGTCAAATAAACAACAACGACGACAATACCGTCAAATAAACAACAACAACGTCAAATAAACAACAACAACAACAACACCGTCAAATAAACAACAACAACTACGTCAAATAAACAACAACAACAACGTCAAATAAACAACAACAACAACAACAATGTCACCCACAACAACGTCAAATAAATAACAACAACAATGTCAAATAAACAACAATACTAAAACAACGTCAAATAAACAACAACAACAACAACAACGTCAACAACAACAACAACAACAATGTCAAATAAACAACAACAACAACAACGTCAACAACAACAACAATGTCAAATAAATAACAACAACAACGTCAAATAAACAACAACAACACCGTCAACAACAACACCGTCAACAACAACAACAATGTCAAATAAACAACAACAACGTCAAATAAACAACAACAACAACATCAACAACAACAACAACGTCAAATAAACAACAACAACAACGTCAAATAAACAACAACGTCAACAACAATAACAACGTGAAATAAACAACAACAACTATGTCAACAATAACAACAACATCAAATAAACAACAACAACAACAACGTCAACAATAACAACAACGTCAAATAAACAACAACAACAACAATAACAACGTTAAATAAACAACAACAACAACAACACCATCAAATAAACAACAACAACAACAACGTCAAATAAATAACAACAACAACGTCAAATAAACAACAACAACAACGACAACATCAACAACAACAACAACGTCAAATAAACAACAATAACAATAACTATGTCAACAACAACAACGTCATATAAACAACAACAACAACGTCAACAACGACAACAATAACGTCAAATAAACAACCATAACAACTATGTCAACAACAACAATGTCAAATAAACAACAACAACAACGTCAACAACAACAACAACGTCAAATAAACAACAACAACAACAACCTCAAATAAACAACAACAACAACAACACCGTCAAATAAACACCAACAACAACAACGTCAAATAAACAACAACAACAACGTCAAATAAACAACAACAAAAACAACGTCAACAACAACATCAAATAAACAACAACAACAACGTCAACAACAACAACAACGTCAAATAAACAACAACAACAACAACGTCAAATAAACAACAACTACAACAACAACAATGTCAAATAAACAACAACGTCAAACAAACAACAACAATAACAACAACAACAACGTCAACAACAACAACAACGTCAAATAAACAACAACAACAACAACAACGTCAAATAAACAACAATAACAACGTCAAATAAACAACAACGTCAAATAAAAAAGAACAACAACAATAACAACAACAACAACGTCAAATAAACAACAACAGCGTCAATTAAACAACAACAATAACAACAACAACAACAACATCAAATAAACAACAACAACGTCAATTAAACAACAACAACGTCAAATAAACAACAACAAAAACAACAACAACATCAACAACAACAAAAACATCTAATAAACAACAACAACAACGTCAACAACAACAACTACGTCAAATAAACAACAACAACAACGTCAACAACAACAACGTCAAATAAACAACAACAACAACAACGTCAAATAAACAACAACAATGTCAAATAATCAACAACAACGTCAAATAAACAACAACAACGTCAACAACAACAACGTCAAATAAACAACAACAACAACGTCAAGTAAACAACAACAACATCAAATAAACAACAACAACAACAATGTCAAGTAAACAACAACAACAACAACGTCAAGTAAACAACAACAACAACAACAACGTAAAATAAACAACAACAACAACGTCAACAACAACAACAACAATGTCAATAAACAACAACAACAACACTGTCAACAACAACAACAACGTCAACAACAACAATAATGTCAAATAAACAACAACAACAACAACAACACCATCAACAACAACAACAATGTCAAATAAACAACAACAACAACGTCAAATAAACAACAACAATAACTATGTCAACAACAACAACAACAACAACGTCAAATAAACAACAACAACAACAACGTCAATAATAACAACAACGTCAAGTAAACAAGAACAACAACAACAACGTCAAATAAACAACAACAACAACAACGTCAACAACAACAACGTCAAATAAACAACAACAACGTCAAATAAAGAACAACAACAACAACAACAACAACGTCAAATAAACAACAACAACGTCAACAACAACAACAACAATGTCAAATAAACAACAACAACAACAACAACACCGTCAACAACAACAACAATGTCAAATAAACAACAACAACAACATAGAATAAACAACAACAACAACAAAGTCAACAACAACAACAACAACGTCAAATAAACAACAACAACAACGTCAAATAAACAACAACGTCAACAACAACAACAACAACGTGAAATAAACAACAACAACAACTATGTCAACAACAACAACATCAAATAAACAACTACAACAACGTCAAAAACAATAACAACAACGTCAAATAAACAACAACAACAATAACAACGTCAAATAAACAACAACAACAACAATAACACCGTCAAATAAACAACAACAACAACAACAACAACAACGTCAAATAAACAACAACAACAACAACGTCAAATAAACAGCAACAACAACAACTTCAACAACAACAACAACGTCAAATAAACAACAACAACAACAACTATGTCAACAACAACAAAAATGTCAAATAAACAACAACAACAACGTCAACAATAACAACAACGTCAAATAAACAACAACAACAACAACAACAACGTCAAATAAACAACAACGACGACAATACCGTCAAATAAACAACAACAACGTCAAATAAACAACAACAACAACAACACCGTCAAATAAACAACAACAACTACGTCAAATAAACAACAACAACAACGTCAAATAAACAACAACAACAACAACAATGTCACCCACAACAACGTCAAATAAATAACAACAACAATGTCAAATAAACAACAATACTAAAACAACGTCAAATAAACAACACCAACAACAACGTCAACAACAACAACAACAACAATGTCAAATAAACAACAACAACAACAACGTCAACAACAACAACAATGTCAAATAAATAACAACAACAACGTCAAATAAACAACAACAACACCGTCAACAACAACACCGTCAACAACAACAACAATGTCAAATAAACAACAACAACGTCAAATAAACAACAACAACAACATCAACAACAACAACAACGTCAAATAAACAACAACAACAACGTCAACAACAATAACAACGTGAAATAAACAACAACAACTATGTCAACAATAACAACAACATCAAATAAACAACAACAACAACGTCAACAATAACAACAACGTCAAATAAACAACAACAACAACAATAACAACGTTAAATAAACAACAACAACAACAACACCATCAAATAAACAACAACAACAACAACGTCAAATAAATAACAACAACAACGTCAAATAAACAACAACAACAACGACAACATCAACAACAACAACAACGTCAAATAAACAACAATAACAATAACTATGTCAACAACAACAACGTCATATAAACAACAACAACAACGTCAACAACGACAACAATAACGTCAAATAAACAACCATAACAACTATGTCAACAACAACAATGTCAAATAAACAACAACAACAACGTCAACAACAACAACACCGTCAAATAAACACCAACAACAACAACGTCAAATAAACAACAACAACAACGTCAAATAAACAACAACAAAAACAACGTCAACAACAACATCAAATAAACAACAACAACAACGTCAACAACAACAACAACGTCAAATAAACAACAACAACAACAACGTCAAATAAACAACAACTACAACAACAACAATGTCAAATAAACAACAACAACAACAACAACGTCAAACAAACAACAACAATAACAACAACAACAACGTCAACAACAACAACAACGTCAAATAAACAACAACAACAACAACAACGTCAAATAAACAACAATAACAACGTCAAATAAACAACAACGTCAAATAAAAAAGAACAACAACAATAACAACAACAACAACGTCAAATAAACAACAACAGCGTCAATTAAACAACAACAATAACAACAACAACAACAACAACAACAACATCAAATAAACAACAACAACGTCAATTAAACAACAACAACGTCAAATAAACAACAACAAAAACAACAACAACATCAACAACAACAAAAACATCAAATAAACAACAACAACAACGTCAACAACAACAACTACGTCAAATAAACAACAACAACAACGTCAACAACAACAACGTCAAATAAACAACAACAACAACAACGTCAAATAAACAACAACAATGTCAAATAATCAACAACAACGTCAAATAAACAACAACAACGTCAACAACAACAACGTCAAATAAACAACAACAACAACGTCAAGTAAACAACAACAACATCAAATAAACAACAACAACAACAATGTCAAGTAAACAACAACAACAACAACGTCAAGTAAACAACAACAACAACAACAACATAAAATAAACAACAACAACAACGTCAACAACAACAACAACAATGTCAATAAACAACAACAACAACACTGTCAACAACAACAACAACGTCAACAACAACAATAATGTCAAATAAACAACAACAACAACAACACCATCAACAACAACAACAATGTCAAATAAACAACAACAACAACGTCAAATAAACAACAACAATAACTATGTCAACAACAACAACAACAACAACGTCAAATAAACAACAACAACAACAACGTCAATAATAACAACAACGTCAAGTAAACAAGAACAACAACAACAACGTCAAATAAACAACAACAACAACAACGTCAACAACAACAACGTCAAATAAACAACAACAACGTCAAATAAAGAACAACAACAACAACAACAACAACGTCAAATAAACAACAACAACGTCAACAACAACAACAACAATGTCAAATAAACAACAACAACAACAACACCGTCAACAACAACAACAATGTCAAATAAACAACAACAACAACATAGAATAAACAACAACAACAACAAAGTAAACAACAACAACAACAACGTCAAATAAACAACAACAACAACGTCAAATAAACAACAACGTCAACAACAACAACAACAACGTGAAATAAACAACAACAACAACTATGTCAACAACAACAACATCAAATAAACAACTACAACAACGTCAAAAACAATAACAACAACGTCAAATAAACAACAACAACAATAACAACGTCAAATAAACAACAACACCGTCAAATAAACAACAACAACAACAACAACAACAACGTCAAATAAACAACAACAACAACAACGTCAAATAAACAGCAACAACAACAACTTCAACAACAACAACAACGTCAAATAAACAACAACAACAACAACTATGTCAACAACAACAAAAATGTCAAATAAACAACAACAACAACGTCAACAATAACAACAACGTCAAATAAACAACAACAACAACAACAACAACGTCAAATAAACAACAACGACGACAATACCGTCAAATAAACAACAACAACGTCAAATAAACAACAACAACAACAACACCGTCAAATAAACAACAACAACTACGTCAAATAAACAACAACAACAACGTCAAATAAACAACAACAACAACAACAATTTCACCCACAACAACGTCAAATAAATAACAACAACAATGTCAAATAAACAACAATACTAAAACAACGTCAAATAAACAACAACAACAACAACGTCAACAACAACAACAACAACAATGTCAAATAAACAACAACAACAACAACGTCAACAACAACAACAATGTCAAATAAATAACAACAACAACGTCAAATAAACAACAACAACACCGTCAACAACAACACCGTCAACAACAACAACAATGTCAAATAAACAACAACAACGTCAAATAAACAACAACAACAACATCAACAACAACAACAACGTCAAATAAACAACAACAACAACGTCAAATAAACAACAACGTCAACAACAATAACAACGTGAAATAAACAACAACAACTATGTCAACAATAACAACAACGTCAAATAAACAACAACAACAACAACGTCAACAATAACAACAACGTCAAATAAACAACAACAACAACAATAACAACGTTAAATAAACAACAACAACAACAACACCATCAAATAAACAACAACAACAACAACGTCAAATAAACAACAACAACAACAACGTCAAATAAACAACAACAACAACAACGACAACATCAACAACAACAACAACGTCAAATAAACAACAATAACAATAACTATGTCAACAACAACAACGTCATATAAACAACAACAACAACGTCAACAACGACAACAATAACGTCAAATAAACAACCATAACAACTATGTCAACAACAACAATGTCAAATAAACAACAACAACAACGTCAACAACAACAACAACGTCAAATAAACAACAACAACAACAACCTCAAATAAACAACAATAACAACAACACCGTCAAATAAACACCAACAACAACAACGTCAAATAAACAACAACAACAACGTCAAATAAACAACAACAAAAACAACGTCAACAACAACATCAAATAAACAACAACAACAACGTCAACAACAACAACAACGTCAAATAAACAACAACAACAACAACAACGTCAAATAAACAACAACTACAACAACAACAATGTCAAATAAACAACAACAACAACAACAACGTCAAACAAACAACAACAATAACAACAACAACAACGTCAACAACAACAACAACGTCAAATAAACAACAACAACAACAACGTCAAATAAACAACAATAACAACGTCAAATAAACAACAACGTCAAATAAAAAAGAACAACAACAATAACAACAACAACAACGTCAAATAAACAACAACAGTGTCAATTAAACAACAACAATAACAACAACAACAACAACATCAAATAAACAACAACAACGTCAATTAAACAACAACAACGTCAAATAAACAACAACAAAAACAACAACAACATCAACAACAACAAAAACATCAAATAAACAACAACAACAACGTCAACAACAACAACTACGTCAAATAAACAACAACAACAACGTCAACAACAACAACGTCAAATAAACAACAACAACAACAACGTCAAATAAACAACAACAATGTCAAATAATCAACAACAACGTCAAATAAACAACAACAACGTCAACAACAACAACGTCAAATAAACAACAACAACAACGTCAAGTAAACAACAACAACATCAAATAAACAACAACAACAACAACAACAACGTCAAGTAGACAACAACAACAACAACAACGTCAAATAAACAACAACAACAACGTCAACAACAACAACAATAATGTCAAATAAACAACAACAACAACAACACCGTCAACAACAACAACAACGTCAACAACAACAATAATGTCAAATAAACAACAACAACAACAACAACACCATCAACAACAACAACAATGTCAAATAAACAACAACAACAACGTCAAATAAACAACAACAATAACTATGTCAACAACAACAACAACAACAACCACGTCAAATAAACAACAACAACAACAACGTCAATAATAACAACAACGTCAAGTAAACAAGAACAACAACAACAACGTCAAATAAACAACAACAACAACAACAACGTCAACAACAACAACGTCAAATAAACAACAACAACGT
Organism: Vicia faba; assembly: GCA_948472305.1. NCBI lineage: Eukaryota > Viridiplantae > Streptophyta > Magnoliopsida > Fabales > Fabaceae > Vicia > Vicia faba. Next base: position 1,197,163,689 of record OX451735.1, on the reverse strand, counting down.
CAAATAAAGAACAACAACAACAACAACAACGTCAAATAAACAACAACAACGTCAACAACAACAACAACAATGTCAAATAAACAACAACAACAACAACACCGTCAACAACAACAACAATGTCAAATAAACAACAACAACAACATAGAATAAACAACAACAACAACAACAACGTCAACAACAACAACAACAACGTCAAATAAACAACAACAACAACAACGTCAAATAAACAACAACAACAACAACGACAACATCAACAACAACAACAACGTCAAATAAACAACAATAACAATAACTATGTCAACAACAACAACGTCATATAAACAACAACAACAACGTCAACAACGACAACAATAACGTCAAATAAACAACCATAACAACTATGTCAACAACAACAATGTCAAATAAACAACAACAACAACGTCAACAACAACAACAACGTCAAATAAACAACAACAACAACAACCTCAAATAAACAACAATAACAACAACACCGTCAAATAAACACCAACAACAACAACGTCAAATAAACAACAACAACAACGTCAAATAAACAACAACAAAAACAACGTCAACAACAACATCAAATAAACAACAACAACAACGTCAACAACAACAACAACGTCAAATAAACAACAACAACAACAACAACGTCAAATAAACAACAACTACAACAACAACAATGTCAAATAAACAACAACAACAACAACAACGTCAAACAAACAACAACAATAACAACAACAACAACGTCAACAACAACAACAACGTCAAATAAACAACAACAACAACAACGTCAAATAAACAACAATAACAACGTCAAATAAACAACAACGTCAAATAAAAAAGAACAACAACAATAACAACAACAACAACGTCAAATAAACAACAACAGTGTCAATTAAACAACAACAATAACAACAACAACAACAACATCAAATAAACAACAACAACGTCAATTAAACAACAACAACGTCAAATAAACAACAACAAAAACAACAACAACATCAACAACAACAAAAACATCAAATAAACAACAACAACAACGTCAACAACAACAACTACGTCAAATAAACAACAACAACAACGTCAACAACAACAACGTCAAATAAACAACAACAACAACAACGTCAAATAAACAACAACAATGTCAAATAATCAACAACAACGTCAAATAAACAACAACAACGTCAACAACAACAACGTCAAATAAACAACAACAACAACGTCAAGTAAACAACAACAACATCAAATAAACAACAACAACAACAACAACAACGTCAAGTAGACAACAACAACAACAACAACGTCAAATAAACAACAACAACAACGTCAACAACAACAACAATAATGTCAAATAAACAACAACAACAACAACACCGTCAACAACAACAACAACGTCAACAACAACAATAATGTCAAATAAACAACAACAACAACAACAACACCATCAACAACAACAACAATGTCAAATAAACAACAACAACAACGTCAAATAAACAACAACAATAACTATGTCAACAACAACAACAACAACAACCACGTCAAATAAACAACAACAACAACAACGTCAATAATAACAACAACGTCAAGTAAACAAGAACAACAACAACAACGTCAAATAAACAACAACAACAACAACAACGTCAACAACAACAACGTCAAATAAACAACAACAACGTCAAATAAAGAACAACAACAACAACAACAACGTCAAATAAACAACAACAACGTCAACAACAACAACAACAATGTCAAATAAACAACAACAACAACAACACCGTCAACAACAACAACAATGTCAAATAAACAACAACAACAACATAGAATAAACAACAACAACAACAACAACGTCAACAACAACAACAACAACGTCAAATAAACAACAACAACAACATCAAATAAACAACAACGTCAACAACAACAACAACAACGTGAAATAAACAACAACAACAACAACGTCAAATAAACAACAACAACAACAACAACAACACCGTCAAATAAACAACAACAACAAAAACAACGTCAAATAAACAACAACAATAACAACAACGTCAAATAAACAACAACAACAACAACGTCAAATAAACAACAACAACAACAACTTCAACAACAACTACAACGTCAAATAAACAACAACAACAACAACTATGTCAACAACAACAAAAATGTCAAATAAACAACAACAACAACGTAAACAATAACAACAACGTCAAATAAACAACAACAACAACAACGTCAAATAAACAACAACGACGACAATACCGTCAAATAAACAACAACAACGTCAAATAAACAACAACAACAACAACACCGTCAAATAAACAACAACAACTACGTCAAATAAACAACAACAACAACGTCAAATAAACAACAACAACAACAACAATGTCACCCACAACAACGTCAAATAAATAACAACAACAATGTCAAATAAACAACAATACTAAAACAACGTCAAATAAACAACAACAACAACAACAACGTCAACAACAACAACAACAACAATGTCAAATAAACAACAACAACAACAACGTCAACAACAACAACAATGTCAAATAAATAACAACAACAACGTCAAATAAACAACAACAACACCATCAACAACAACACCGTCAACAACAACAACAATGTCAAATAAACAACAACAACGTCAAATAAACAACAACAACAACAACATCAACAACAACAACGTCAAATAAACAACAACAACAACGTCAAATAAACAACAACGTCAACAACAATAACAACGTGAAATAAACAACAACAACTATGTCAACAATAACAACAACATCAAATAAACAACAACAACGACAACAATAACAACAACGTCAAATAAACAACAACAACAACACCATCAAATAAACAACAACAACAACAACGTCAAATAAACAACAACAACAACATCAAATAAACAACAACAACAACGACAACGTCAACAACAACAACAACAACGTCAAATAAACAACAATAACAACAACTATGTCAACAACAACAACGTCATATAAACAACAACAACAACGTCAACAACAACAACAACGTCAAATAAACAACAACAACAACAACGTCAAATAAACAACAACTACAACAACAACAATGTCAAATAAACAACAACAACAACAACAACGTCAAACAAACAACAACAATAACAACAACAACAACGTCAACAACAACAACAACGTCAAATAAACAACAACAACAACAACAACGTCAAATAAACAACAATAACAACGTCAAATAAACAACAACGTCAAATAAAAAAGAACAACAACAATAACAACAACAACAACGTCAAATAAACAACAACAGCGTCAATTAAACAACAACAATAACAACAACAACAACAACATCAAATAAACAACAACAACGTCAATTAAACAACAACAACGTCAAATAAACAACAACAAAAACAACAACAACATCAACAACAACAAAAACATCAAATAAACAACAACAACAACGTCAACAACAACAACTACGTCAAATAAACAACAACAACAACGTCAACAACAACAACGTCAAATAAACAACAACAACAACAACGTCAAATAAACAACAACAATGTCAAATAATCAACAACAACGTCAAATAAACAACAACAACGTCAACAACAACAACGTCAAATAAACAACAACAACAACGTCAAGTAAACAACAACAACATCAAATAAACAACAACAACAACAATGTCAAGTAAACAACAACAACAACAACGTCAAGTAAACAACAACAACAACAACAACATAAAATAAACAACAACAACAACGTCAACAACAACAACAACAATGTCAATAAACAACAACAACAACACTGTCAACAACAACAACAACGTCAACAACAACAATAATGTCAAATAAACAACAACAACAACAACAACACCATCAACAACAACAACAATGTCAAATAAACAACAACAACAACGTCAAATAAACAACAACAATAACTATGTCAACAACAACAACAACAACAACGTCAAATAAACAACAACAACAACAACGTCAATAATAACAACAACGTCAAGTAAACAAGAACAACAACAACAACGTCAAATAAACAACAACAACAACAACGTCAACAACAACAACGTCAAATAAACAACAACAACGTCAAATAAAGAACAACAACAACAACAACAACAACGTCAAATAAACAACAACAACGTCAACAACAACAACAACAATGTCAAATAAACAACAACAACAACAACACCGTCAACAACAACAACAATGTCAAATAAACAACAACAACAACATAGAATAAACAACAACAACAACAAAGTAAACAACAACAACAACAACGTCAAATAAACAACAACAACAACGTCAAATAAACAACAACGTCAACAACAACAACAACAACGTGAAATAAACAACAACAACAACTATGTCAACAACAACAACATCAAATAAACAACTACAACAACGTCAAAAACAATAACAACAACGTCAAATAAACAACAACAACAATAACAACGTCAAATAAACAACAACACCGTCAAATAAACAACAACAACAACAACAACAACAACGTCAAATAAACAACAACAACAACAACGTCAAATAAACAGCAACAACAACAACTTCAACAACAACAACAACGTCAAATAAACAACAACAACAACAACTATGTCAACAACAACAAAAATGTCAAATAAACAACAACAACAACGTCAACAATAACAACAACGTCAAATAAACAACAACAACAACAACAACAACGTCAAATAAACAACAACGACGACAATACCGTCAAATAAACAACAACAACGTCAAATAAACAACAACAACAACAACACCGTCAAATAAACAACAACAACTACGTCAAATAAACAACAACAACAACGTCAAATAAACAACAACAACAACAACAATTTCACCCACAACAACGTCAAATAAATAACAACAACAATGTCAAATAAACAACAATACTAAAACAACGTCAAATAAACAACAACAACAACAACGTCAACAACAACAACAACAACAATGTCAAATAAACAACAACAACAACAACGTCAACAACAACAACAATGTCAAATAAATAACAACAACAACGTCAAATAAACAACAACAACACCGTCAACAACAACACCGTCAACAACAACAACAATGTCAAATAAACAACAACAACGTCAAATAAACAACAACAACAACATCAACAACAACAACAACGTCAAATAAACAACAACAACAACGTCAAATAAACAACAACGTCAACAACAATAACAACGTGAAATAAACAACAACAACTATGTCAACAATAACAACAACATCAAATAAACAACAACAACAACAACGTCAACAATAACAACAACGTCAAATAAACAACAACAACAACAATAACAACGTTAAATAAACAACAACAACAACAACACCATCAAATAAACAACAACAACAACAACGTCAAATAAACAACAACAACAACAACGTCAAATAAACAACAACAACAACAACGACAACATCAACAACAACAACAACGTCAAATAAACAACAATAACAATAACTATGTCAACAACAACAACGTCATATAAACAACAACAACAACGTCAACAACGACAACAATAACGTCAAATAAACAACCATAACAACTATGTCAACAACAACAATGTCAAATAAACAACAACAACAACGTCAACAACAACAACAACGTCAAATAAACAACAACAACAACAACCTCAAATAAACAACAATAACAACAACACCGTCAAATAAACACCAACAACAACAACGTCAAATAAACAACAACAACAACGTCAAATAAACAACAACAAAAACAACGTCAACAACAACATCAAATAAACAACAACAACAACGTCAACAACAACAACAACGTCAAATAAACAACAACAACAACAACGTCAAATAAACAACAACTACAACAACAACAATGTCAAATAAACAACAACAACAACAACAACGTCAAACAAACAACAACAATAACAACAACAACAACGTCAACAACAACAACAACGTCAAATAAACAACAACAACAACAACGTCAAATAAACAACAATAACAACGTCAAATAAACAACAACGTCAAATAAAAAAGAACAACAACAATAACAACAACAACAACGTCAAATAAACAACAACAGCGTCAATTAAACAACAACAATAACAACAACAACAACAACATCAAATAAACAACAACAACGTCAATTAAACAACAACAACGTCAAATAAACAACAACAAAAACAACAACAACATCAACAACAACAAAAACATCAAATAAACAACAACAACAACGTCAACAACAACAACTACGTCAAATAAACAACAAGAACAACGTCAACAACAACAACGTCAAATAAACAACAACAACAACAACGTCAAATAAACAACAACAATGTCAAATAATCAACAACAACGTCAAATAAACAACAACAACGTCAACAACAACAACGTCAAATAAACAACAACAACAACGTCAAGTAAACAACAACAACATCAAATAAACAACAACAACAACAACAACAACGTCAAGTAGACAACAACAACAACAACAACGTCAAATAAACAACAACAACAACGTCAACAACAACAACAATAATGTCAAATAAACAACAACAACAACAACACCGTCAACAACAACAACAACGTCAACAACAACAATAATGTCAAATAAACAACAACAACAACAACAACACCATCAACAACAACAACAATGTCAAATAAACAACAACAACAACGTCAAATAAACAACAACAATAACTATGTCAACAACAACAACAACAACAACCACGTCAAATAAACAACAACAACAACAACGTCAATAATAACAACAACGTCAAGTAAACAAGAACAACAACAACAACGTCAAATAAACAACAACAACAACAACAACGTCAACAACAACAACGTCAAATAAACAACAACAACGTCAAATAAAGAACAACAACAACAACAACAACGTCAAATAAACAACAACAACGTCAACAACAACAACAACAATGTCAAATAAACAACAACAACAACAACACCGTCAACAACAACAACAATGTCAAATAAACAACAACAACAACATAGAATAAACAACAACAACAACAACAACGTCAACAACAACAACAACAACGTCAAATAAACAACAACAACAACATCAAATAAACAACAACGTCAACAACAACAACAACAACGTGAAATAAACAACAACAACAACGTCAAATAAACAACAACAACAACAACAACAACACCGTCAAATAAACAACAACAACAAAAACAACGTCAAATAAACAACAACAACAACAACAACGTCAAATAAACAACAACAACAACAACGTCAAATAAACAACAACAACAACAACTTCAACAACAACTACAACGTCAAATAAACAACAACAACAACAACTATGTCAACAACAACAAAAATGTCAAATAAACAACAACAACAACGTCAACAATAACAACAACGTCAAATAAACAACAACAACAACAACGTCAAATAAACAACAACGACGACAATACCGTCAAATAAACAACAACAACGTCAAATAAACAACAACAACAACAACACCGTCAAATAAACAACAACAACTACGTCAAATAAACAACAACAACAACGTCAAATAAACAACAACAACAACAACAATGTCACCCACAACAACGTCAAATAAATAACAACAACAATGTCAAATAAACAACAATACTAAAACAACGTCAAATAAACAACAACAACAACAACAACGTCAACAACAACAACAACAACAATGTCAAATAAACAACAACAACAACAACGTCAACAACAACAACAATGTCAAATAAATAACAACAACAACGTCAAATAAACAACAACAACACCATCAACAACAACACCGTCAACAACAACAACAATGTCAAATAAACAACAACAACGTCAAATAAACAACAACAACAACAACATCAACAACAACAACGTCAAATAAACAACAACAACAACGTCAAATAAACAACAACGTCAACAACAATAACAACGTGAAATAAACAACAACAACTATGTCAACAATAACAACAACATCAAATAAACAACAACAACGACAACAATAACAACAACGTCAAATAAACAACAACAACAACACCATCAAATAAACAACAACAACAACAACGTCAAATAAACAACAACAACAACATCAAATAAACAACAACAACAACGACAACGTCAACAACAACAACAACAACGTCAAATAAACAACAATAACAACAACTATGTCAACAACAACAACGTCATATAAACAACAACAACAACGTCAACAACAACAACAATAACGTCAAATAAACAACCATAACAACTATGTCAACAACAACAATGTCAAATAAACAACAACAACAACGTCAACAACAACAACAACGTCAAATAAACAACAACAACAACAACCTCAAATAAACAATAACAACAACAACACCGTCAAATAAACAACAACAACAACAACGTCAAATAAACAACAACAACAACGTCAAATAAACAACAACAAAAACAATGTCAACAACAACATCAAATAAACAACAACAACAACGTCAACAACAACAACAACGTCAAATAAACAACAACAACAACGTCAAATAAACAACTACTACAACAACAACAATGTCAAATAAACAACAACAACAACAACGTCAAACAAACAACAACAATAACAACAACAACAACGTCAACAACAACAACAACGTCAAATAAACAACAACAACAACAACGTCAAATAAACAACAACAACAACAACGTCAAATAAACAACAACGTCAAATAAAAAAGAACAACAACAATAACAACAACAACAACGTCAAATAAACAACAACAACGTCAATTAAACAACAACAATAACAACAACAACAACGTCAAATAAACAACAACAACGTCAATTAAACAACAACAACGTCAAATAAACAACAACCAAAACAACAACAACAACAACAACAAAAACATCAAATAAACAACAACAACAACGTCAACAACAATAACTACGTCAAATAAACAACAACAACAACGTCAACAACAACAACGTCAAATAAACAACAACAACAACAACGTCAAATAAACAACAACAATGTCAAATAATCAACAACAACGTCAAATAAACAACAACAACAACGTCAACAACAACAACAACAATGTCAAATAAACAACAACAACAACAACACCGTCAACAACAACAACAACGTCAACAACAATAATAATGTCAAATAAACAACAACAACAACAACACCATCAACAACAACAACAATGTCAAATAAACAACAACAACAACAACGTCAAATAAAAAACAACAACAACAACGTCAAATAAACAACAACAACAACAACGTCAACAACAACAACGTCAAATAAACAACAACAACGTCAAATAAAGAACAACAACAACAACAACAACAACGTCAAATAAACAACAACAACGTCAACAACAACAACAACAATGTCAAATAAACAACAACAACAACAACAACACCGTCAACAACAACAACAATGTCAAATAAACAACAACAACAACATAGAATAAACAACAACAACAACAAAGTAAACAACAACAACAACAACGTCAAATAAACAACAACAACAACGTCAAATAAACAACAACGTCAACAACAACAACAACAACAACGTGAAATAAACAACAACAACAACTATGTCAACAACAACAACATCAAATAAACAACTACAACAACGTCAAAAACAATAACAACAACGTCAAATAAACAACAACAACAATAACAACGTCAAATAAACAACAACACCGTCAAATAAACAACAACAACAACAACAACAACAACAACGTCAAATAAACAACAACAACAACAACGTCAAATAAACAGCAACAACAACAACTTCAACAACAACAACAACGTCAAATAAACAACAACAACAACAACTATGTCAACAACAACAAAAATGTCAAATAAACAACAACAACAACGTCAACAATAACAACAACGTCAAATAAACAACAACAACAACAACAACAACGTCAAATAAACAACAACGACGACAATACCGTCAAATAAACAACAACAACGTCAAATAAACAACAACAACAACAACAACACCGTCAAATAAACAACAACAACTACGTCAAATAAACAACAACAACAACGTCAAATAAACAACAACAACAACAACAATTTCACCCACAACAACGTCAAATAAATAACAACAACAATGTCAAATAAACAACAATACTAAAACAACGTCAAATAAACAACAACAACAACAACGTCAACAACAACAACAACAACAATGTCAAATAAACAACAACAACAACAACGTCAACAACAACAACAATGTCAAATAAATAACAACAACAACGTCAAATAAACAACAACAACACCGTCAACAACAACACCGTCAACAACAACAACAATGTCAAATAAACAACAACAACGTCAAATAAACAACAACAACAACAACAACGTCAAATAAACAACAACAACAACGTCAAATAAACAACAACGTCAACAACAATAACAATGTGAAATAAACAACAACAACTATGTCAACAATAACAACAACATCAAATAAACAACAACAACAACAACGTCAACAATAACAACAACGTCAAATAAACAACAACAACAACAATAACAACGTTAAATAAACAACAACAACAACAACACCATCAAATAAACAACAACAACAACAACGTCAAATAAACAACAACAACAACGTCAAATAAACAACAACAACAACAACGACAACATCAACAACAACAACAACGTCAAATAAACAACAATAACAATAATTATGTCAACAACAACAACGTCATATAAACAACAACAACAACGTCAACAACGACAACAATAACGTCAAATAAACAACCATAACAACTATGTCAACAACAACAATGTCAAATAAACAACAACAACAACGTCAACAACAACAACAACGTCAAATAAACAACAACAACAACAACCTCAAATAAACAACAATAACAACAACACCGTCAAATAAACACCAACAACAACAACGTCAAATAAACAACAACAACAACGTCAAATAAACAACAACAAAAACAACGTCAACAACAACATCAAATAAACAACAACAACAACGTCAACAACAACAACAACGTCAAATAAACAACAACAACAACAACGTCAAATAAACAACAACTACAACAACAACAATGTCAAATAAACAACAACAACAACAACAACGTCAAACAAACAACAACAATAACAACAACAACAACGTCAACAACAACAACAACGTCAAATAAACAACAACAACAACAACGTCAAATAAACAACAATAACAACGTCAAATAAACAACAACGTCAAATAAAAAAGAACAACAACAATAACAACAACAACAACGTCAAATAAACAACAACAGCGTCAATTAAACAACAACAATAACAACAACAACAACAACATCAAATAAACAACAACAACGTCAATTAAACAACAACAACGTCAAATAAACAACAACAAAAACAACAACAACATCAACAACAACAAAAACATCAAATAAACAACAACAACAACGTCAACAACAACAACTACGTCAAATAAACAACAACAACAACGTCAACAACAACAACGTCAAATAAACAACAACAACAACAACGTCAAATAAACAACAACAATGTCAAATAATCAACAACAACGTCAAATAAACAACAACAACGTCAACAACATCAACGTCAAATAAACAACAACAACAACGTCAAGTAAACAACAACAACATCAAATAAACAACAACAACAACAACAACAACGTCAAGTAGACAACAACAACAACAACAACGTCAAATAAACAACAACAACAACGTCAACAACAACAACAATAATGTCAAATAAACAACAACAACAACAACACCGTCAACAACAACAACAACGTCAACAACAACAATAATGTCAAATAAACAACAACAACAACAACAACACCATCAACAACAACAACAATGTCAAATAAACAACAACAACGTCAAATAAACAACAACAATAACTATGTCAACAACAACAACAACAACAACCACGTCAAATAAACAACAACAACAACAACGTCAATAATAACAACAACGTCAAGTAAACAAGAACAACAACAACAACGTCAAATAAACAACAACAACAACAACAACGTCAACAACAACAACGTCAAATAAACAACAACAACGTCAAATAAAGAACAACAACAACAACAACAACGTCAAATAAACAACAACAACGTCAACAACAACAACAACAATGTCAAATAAACAACAACAACAACAACACCGTCAACAACAACAACAATGTCAAATAAACAACAACAACAACATAGAATAAACAACAACAACAACAACAACGTCAACAACAACAACAACAACGTCAAATAAACAACAACAACAACATCAAATAAACAACAACGTCAACAACAACAACAACAACGTGAAATAAACAACAACAACAACGTCAAATAAACAACAACAACAACAACAACAACACCGTCAAATAAACAACAACAACAAAAACAACGTCAAATAAACAACAACAACAACAACAACGTCAAATAAACAACAACAACAACAACGTCAAATAAACAACAACAACAACAACTTCAACAACAACTACAACGTCAAATAAACAACAACAACAACAACTATGTCAACAACAACAAAAATGTCAAATAAACAACAACAACAACGTCAACAATAACAACAACGTCAAATAAACAACAACAACAACGTCAAATAAACAACAACGACGACAATACCGTCAAATAAACAACAACAACGTCAAATAAACAACAACAACAACAACACCGTCAAATAAACAACAACAACTACGTCAAATAAACAACAACAACAACGTCAAATAAACAACAACAACAACAACAATGTCACCCACAACAACGTCAAATAAATAACAACAACAATGTCAAATAAACAACAATACTAAAACAACGTCAAATAAACAACAACAACAACAACAACGTCAACAACAACAACAACAACAATGTCAAATAAACAACAACAACAACAACGTCAACAACAACAACAATGTCAAATAAATAACAACAACAACGTCAAATAAACAACAACAACACCATCAACAACAACACCGTCAACAACAACAACAATGTCAAATAAACAACAACAACGTCAAATAAACAACAACAACAACAACATCAACAACAACAACGTCAAATAAACAACAACAACAACGTCAAATAAACAACAACGTCAACAACAATAACAACGTGAAATAAACAACAACAACTATGTCAACAATAACAACAACATCAAATAAACAACAACAACGACAACAATAACAACAACGTCAAATAAACAACAACAACAACAACACCATCAAATAAACAACAACAACAACAACGTCAAATAAACAACAACAACAACATCAAATAAACAACAACAACAACGACAACGTCAACAACAACAACAACAACGTCAAATAAACAACAATAACAACAACTATGTCAACAACAACAACGTCATATAAACAACAACAACAACGTCAACAACAACAACAATAACGTCAAATAAACAACCATAACAACTATGTCAACAACAACAATGTCAAATAAACAACAACAACAACGTCAACAACAACAACAACGTCAAATAAACAACAACAACAACAACAACCTCAAATAAACAATAACAACAACAACACCGTCAAATAAACAACAACAACAACAACGTCAAATAAACAACAACAACAACGTCAAATAAACAACAACAAAAACAACGTCAACAACAACATCAAATAAACAACAACAACAACGTCAACAACAACAACAACGTCAAATAAACAACAACAACAACGTCAAATAAACAACTACTACAACAACAACAATGTCAAATAAACAACAACAACAACAACAACGTCAAACAAACAACAACAATAACAACAACAACAACGTCAACAACAACAACAACGTCAAATAAACAACAACAACAACAACGTCAAATAAACAACAACAACAACAACGTCAAATAAACAACAACGTCAAATAAAAAAGAACAACAACAATAACAACAACAACAACGTCAAATAAACAACAACAGCGTCAATTAAACAACAACAATAACAACAACAACAACGTCAAATAAACAACAACAACGTCAATTAAACAACAACAACGTCAAATAAACAACAACCAAAACAACAACAACAACAACAACAAAAACATCAAATAAACAACAACAACAACGTCAACAACAACAACTACGTCAAATAAACAACAACAACAACGTCAACAACAACAACGTCAAATAAACAACAACAACAACAACGTCAAATAAACAACAACAATGTCAAATAATCAACAACAACGTCAAATAAACAACAACAACAACGTCAACAACAACAACAACAATGTCAAATAAACAACAACAACAACAACACCGTCAACAACAACAACAACGTCAACAACAATAATAATGTCAAATAAACAACAACAACAACAACACCATCAACAACAACAACAATGTCAAATAAACAACAACAACAACGTCAAATAAAAAACAACAATAACTATGTCAACAACAACAATAACAACAACGTCAAATAAACAACAACAACAACAACGTCAATAATAACAACAACGTCAAGTAAACAAGAACAACAACAACAACGTCAAATAAACAACAACAACAACAACAACGTCAACAACAACAACGTCAAATAAACAACAACAACGTCAAATAAAGAACAACAACAACAACAACAACAACAACGTCAAATAAACAACAACAACGTCAACAACAACAACAACAATGTCAAATAAACAACAACAACAATAACACCGTCAACAACAACAACAATGTCAAATAAACAACAACAACAACATAGAATAAACAACAACAACAACAACGTCAACAACAACAACAACAACGTCAAATAAACAACAACAACAACATCAAATAAACAACAACGTCAACAACAACAACAACAACAACGTCAAATAAACAACAACAACAACGTCAAATAAACAACAACAACAACAACGTCAAATAAACAACAACAACAACAACTTCAACAACAACTACAACGTCAAATAAACAACAACAACAACAACTATGTCAACAACAACAAAAATGTCAAATAAACAACAACAACAACGTCAACAATAACAACAACGTCAAATAAACAACAACAACAACGTCAAATAAACAACAACGACGACAATACCGTCAAATAAACAACAACAACGTCAAATAAACAACAACAACAACAACAACACCGTCAAATAAACAACAACAACTACGTCAAATAAACAACAACAACAACGTCAAATAAACAACAACAACAACAACAATGTCACCCACAACAACGTCAAATAAATAACAACAACAATGTCAAATAAACAACAATACTAAAACAACGTCAAATAAACAACAACAACAACAACAACGTCAACAACAACAACAACAACAATGTCAAATAAACAACAACAACAACAACGTCAACAACAACAACAATGTCAAATAAATAACAACAACAACGTCAAATAAACAACAACAACACCATCAACAACAACACCGTCAACAACAACAACAATGTCAAATAAACAACAACAACGTCAAATAAACAACAACAACAACAACATCAACAACAACAACGTCAAATAAACAACAACAACAACGTCAAATAAACAACAACGTCAACAACAATAACAACGTGAAATAAACAACAACAACTATGTCAACAATAACAACAACATCAAATAAACAACAACAACGACAACAATAACAACAACGTCAAATAAACAACAACAACAACAACACCATCAAATAAACAACAACAACAACAACGTCAAATAAACAACAACAACAACATCAAATAAACAACAACAACAACGACAACGTCAACAACAACAACAACAACGTCAAATAAACAACAATAACAACAACTATGTCAACAACAACAACGTCATATAAACAACAACAACAACGTCAACAACAACAACAATAACGTCAAATAAACAACCATAACAACTATGTCAACAACAACAATGTCAAATAAACAACAACAACAACGTCAACAACAACAACAACGTCAAATAAACAACAACAACAACAACAACCTCAAATAAACAATAACAACAACAACACCGTCAAATAAACAACAACAACAACAACGTCAAATAAACAACAACAACAACGTCAAATAAACAACAACAAAAACAACGTCAACAACAACATCAAATAAACAACAACAACAACGTCAACAACAACAACAACGTCAAATAAACAACAACAACAACGTCAAATAAACAACTACTACAACAACAACAATGTCAAATAAACAACAACAACAACAACAACGTCAAACAAACAACAACAATAACAACAACAACAACGTCAACAACAACAACAACGTCAAATAAACAACAACAACAACAACGTCAAATAAACAACAACAACAACAACGTCAAATAAACAACAACGTCAAATAAAAAAGAACAACAACAATAACAACAACAACAACGTCAAATAAACAACAACAGCGTCAATTAAACAACAACAATAACAACAACAACAACGTCAAATAAACAACAACAACGTCAATTAAACAACAACAACGTCAAATAAACAACAACCAAAACAACAACAACAACAACAACAAAAACATCAAATAAACAACAACAACAACGTCAACAACAACAACTACGTCAAATAAACAACAACAACAACGTCAACAACAACAACGTCAAATAAACAACAACAACAACAACGTCAAATAAACAACAACAATGTCAAATAATCAACAACAACGTCAAATAAACAACAACAACAACGTCAACAACAACAACAACAATGTCAAATAAACAACAACAACAACAACACCGTCAACAACAACAACAACGTCAACAACAATAATAATGTCAAATAAACAACAACAACAACAACACCATCAACAACAACAACAATGTCAAATAAACAACAACAACAACGTCAAATAAAAAACAACAATAACTATGTCAACAACAACAATAACAACAACGTCAAATAAACAACAACAACAACAACGTCAATAATAACAACAACGTCAAGTAAACAAGAACAACAACAACAACGTCAAATAAACAACAACAACAACAACAACGTCAACAACAACAACGTCAAATAAACAACAACAACGTCAAATAAAGAACAACAACAACAACAACAACAACAACGTCAAATAAACAACAACAACGTCAACAACAACAACAACAATGTCAAATAAACAACAACAACAATAACACCGTCAACAACAACAACAATGTCAAATAAACAACAACAACAACATAGAATAAACAACAACAACAACAACGTCAACAACAACAACAACAACGTCAAATAAACAACAACAACAACATCAAATAAACAACAACGTCAACAACAACAACAACAACAACGTCAAATAAACAACAACAACAACATCAAATAAACAACAACGTCAACAACAACAACAACAACGTGAAATATACAACAACAACAACTATGTCAACAACAACAACATCAAATAAACAACTACAACAACGTCAAAAACAATAACAACAACGTCAAATAAACAACAACAACAATAACAACGTCAAATAAACAACAACAACAACAACAACACCGTCAAATAAACAACAACAACAACAACGTCAAATAAACAACAACAACAACAACAACAACAACGTCAAATAAACAACAACAACAACAACAACGTCAAATAAACAACAACAACAACAACCTCAACAACAACAACAACGTCAAATAAACAACAACAACAACAACTATGTCAACAACAACAAAAATGTCAAATAAACAACAACAACAACGTCAACAATAACAACAACATCAAATAAACAACAACAACAACAACAATAATACCGTCAAATAAACAACAACAACAGCAACAACAACAACAACAACACCGTCAACAACAACAACAATGTCAAATAAACAACAACAACACCAACGTCAAATAAACAACAACAACAACAACGTCAACAACAATAACAACAACGTCAAATAAACAACAACAACAACGTCAAATAAACAACAACGTCAAAAACAACAACAACGTAAAATAAACCACAACTACCATGTCAACAACAACAACATCAAATAAACAACAACAACAACAACAATAACAACGTCAAATAAACAACAACAACAACAACGTCAAATTAACAACAACAACAACGACAACGTCAACAACAACAACAACAACGTCAAATAAACAACAATAACAACAACTATGTCAACAACAACAACGTCATATAAACAACAACAACAACGTCAACAACAACAACAATAACGTCAAATAAACAACCATAACAACTATGTCAACAACAACAATGTCAAATAAACAACAACTACAACGTCAACAACAACAACAACGTCAAATAAACAACAACAACAACAACAACCTCAAATAAACAACAACAACAACAACACCGTCAAATAAACAACAACAACAACAACGTCAAATAAACAACAACAAACACGTCAAATAAACAACAACAAAAACAACGTCAACAACAACATCAAATAAACAACAACAACAACGTCAACAACAACAACAACGTCAAATAAACAACAACAACAACAACGTCAAATAAACAACAACTACAACAACAACAATGTCAAATAAACAACAACAACAACAACGTCAAACAAACAACAACAATAACAACAACAACAATGTCAACAACAACAACAACGTCAAATAAACAACAACAACAACAACGTCAAATAAACAACAACAACAACAACGTCAAATAAACAACAACGTCAAATAAAAAAGAACAACAACAATAACAACAACAACAACGTCAAATAAACAACAACAGCGTCAATTAAACAACAACAATAACAACAACAACAACAACGTCAAATAAACAACAACAACGTCAATTAAACAACAACAACGTCAAATAAACAACAACAAAAACAACAACAACATCAACAACAACAAAAACATCAAATAAACAACAACAACAACGTCAACAACAACAACTACGTCAAATAAACAACAACAACAACGTCAACAACAACAACGTCAAATAAACAACAACAACAACAACGTCAAATAAACAACAACAATGTCAAATAATCAACAACAACGTCAAATAAACAACAACAACGTCAACAACAACAACGTCAAATAAACAACAACAACAACGTCAAGTAAACAACAACAACATCAAATAAACAACAACAACAACAACAACGTCAAGTAAACAACAACAATAACAACAACGTCAAATAAACAACAACAACAACGTCAACAACAACAACAACAATGTCAAATAAACAACAACAACAACAACATCGTCAACAACAACAACGTCAACAACAATAATAATGTCAAATAAACAACAACAACAACAACAACAACACCATCAACAACAACAACAATGTCAAATAAACAACAACAACAACGTCAAATAAACAACAACAATAACTATGTCAACAACAACAATAACAACAACGTCAAATAAACAACAACAACAACAACGTCAATAATAACAACAACGTCAAGTAAACAAGAACAACAACAACAACGTCAAATAAACAACAACAACAACAACAACGTCAAATAAACAACAACAACGTCAAATAAAGAACAACAACAACAACGTCAACAACAACAACAATGTCAAATAAACAACAACAACAACAACACCGTCAACAACAACAACAACGTCAACAACAATAATAATGTCAAATAAACAACAACAACAACAACACCATCAACAACAACAACAATGTCAAATAAACAACAACAACAACGTCAAATAAACAACAAGAATAACTATGTCAACAACAACAATAACAACAACGTCAAATAAACAACAACAACAACAACGTCAATAATAACAACAACGTCAAGTAAACAAGAACAACAACAACAACGTCAAATAAACAACAACAACAACAACAATGTCAAATAAACAACAACAACAACAACACCGTCAACAACAACAACAATGTCAAATAAACAACAACAACATAGAATAAACAACAACAACAACAACAACGTCAACAACAACAAAATCAACGTCAAATAAACAACAACAACAACATCAAATAAACAACAACGTCAACAACAACAACAACGTCAAATAAACAACAACAACAACATCAAATAAACAACAACGTCAACAACAACAACAACAACGTGAAATAAACAACAACAACAACTATGTCAACAACAACAACATCAAATAAACAACTACAACAACGTCAAAAACAATAACAACAACGTCAAATAAACAACAACAACAATAACAACGTCAAATAAACAACAACAACAACAACAACAACACCGTCAAATAAACAACAACAACAACAACGTCAAATAAACAACAACAACAACAACAACAACGTCAAATAAACAACAACAACAACGTCAAATAAACAACAACAACAACAACCTCAACAACAACAACAACGTCAAATAAACAACAACAACAACAACTATGTCAACAACAACAAAAATGTCAAATAAACAACAACAACAACGTCAACAATAACAACAACGTCAAATAAACAACAACAACAACAACAACAACAACAACAACAACAATACCGTCAAATAAACAACAACAACAGCAACAACAACAACAACAACACCGTCAACAACAACAACAATGTCAAATAAACAACAACAACACCAACGTCAAATAAACAACAACAACAACAACGTCAACAACAACAACAACGTCAAATAAACAACAACAACAACGTCAAATAAACAACAACGTCAAAAACAACAACAACGTAAAATAAACCACAACTACCATGTCAACAACAACAACATCAAATAAACAACAACAACAACAACAATAACAACGTCAAATAAACAACAACAACAACGTCAAATTAACAACAACAACAATGACAACGTCAACAACAACAACAACAACGTCAAATAAACAACAATAACAACAACTATGTCAACAACAACAACGTCATATAAACAACAACAACAACAACGTCAACAACAACAACAATAACGTCAAATAAACAACCATAACAACTATGTCAACAACAACAATGTCAAATAAACAACAACTACAACGTCAACAACAACAACAACGTCAAATAAACAACAACAACAACAACAACCTCAAATAAACAACAACAACAACAACACCGTCAAATAAACAACAACAACAACAACGTCAAATAAACAACAACAAACACGTCAAATAAACAACAACAAAAACAACGTCAACAACAACATCAAATAAATAACAACAACAACGTCAACAACAACAACAACGTCAAATAAACAACAACAACAACAACGTCAAATAAACAACAACTACAACAACAACAATGTCAAATAAACAACAACAACAACAACAACGTCAAACAAACAACAACAATAACAACAACAACAACGTCAACAACAACAACAACAACGTCAAATAAACAACAACAACAACGTCAAATAAACAACAACAACAACAACGTCAAATAAACAACAACGTCAAATAAAAAAGAACAACAACAACAACAACAACAACAACGTCAAATAAACAACAACAGCGTCAATTAAACAACAACAATAACAACAACAACAACAACGTCATATAAACAACAACAACGTCAAATAAACAACAACAAAAACAACAACAACATCAACAACAACAAAAACATCAAATAAACAACAACAACAACGTCAACAACAACAACTACGTCAAATAAACAACAACAACGTCAACAACAACAACGTCAAATAAACAACAACAACAACAACGTCAAATAAACAACAACAATGTCAAATAATCAACAACAACGTCAAATAAACAACAACAACTTCAACAACAACAATGTCAAATAAACAACAACAACAACGTCAAGTAAACAACAACAACATCAAATAAACAACAACAACAATGTCAAGTAAACAACAACAACAACGTCAAGTAAACAACAACAACAACAACAACAACGTCAAATAAACAACAACAACAACGTCAACAACAACAACAACAATGTCAAATAAACAACAACAACAACAACACCGTCAACAACAACAACAACGTCAACAACAACAATAATGTCAAATAAACAACAACAACAACAACACCTTCAACAACAACAACAATGTCAAATAAACAACAACAACAACGTCAAATAAACAACAACAATAACTATGTCAACAACAACAACAACAACAACGTCAAATAAACAACAACAACAACAACGTCAATAATAACAACAACGTCAAGTAAACAAGAACAACAACAACAACGTCAAATAAACAACAACAACAACAACAACGTCAACAACAACAACGTCAAATAAACAACAACAACGTCAAATAAAGAACAACAACAACAACAACAACGTCAAATAAACAACAACAACATCAACAACAACAACAACAATGTCAAATAAACAACAACAACAACAACACCGTCAACAACAACAACAATGTCAAATAAACAACAACAACAACATAGAATAAACAACAACAACAACAACGTCAACAACAACAACAACGTCAAATAAACAACAACAACAACGTCAAATAAACAACAACGTCAACAACAACAACAACAACAACAACGTGAAATAAACAACAACAACAACTATGTCAACAACAACAACATCAAATAAACAACTACAACAACGTCAAAAACAATAACAACAACGTCAAATAAACAACAACAACAACAACAACAACAACACCGTCAAATAAACAACAACAACAACAACAACGTCAAATAAACAACAACAACAACAATAACGTCAAATAAACAACAACAACAACAACGTCAAATAAACAACTACAACAACAACCTCAACAACAACAACAACGTCAACAATAACAACAACGTCAAATAAACAACAACAACAACAACAATACCGTCAAATAAACAACAACAACAACAACAACACCGTCAACAACAACAACAATGTCAAATAAACAACAACAACACCAACGTCAAATAAACAACAACAACAACAACGTCAAATAAACAACAACAACAACGTCAAATAAACAAAAACGTCAAAAACAACAACAACGTAAAATAAACCACAACTACCATGTCAACAACAACAACATCAAATAAACAACAACAACAACAACGTCAACAACAACAAAAACGTCAAATAAACAACAACAACAACAACAACGTCAACAACAACTACGTCATATAAACAACAACAACGTCAAATAAACAATAACAACAACAACAACGTCAACAACAATAACGTCAAATAAACAACAACAACGTCAAATAAACAACAACAACGTCAAATAAAGAACAACAACAACAACAACGTCAAATAAACAACAACAACGTCAACAACAACAACAACAACGTCAAATAAACAACAACAACAACGTCAAATGACAACAACAACAACAATGTCAAATAAACAACAACAACAACAACAATAACAACAACAACAACGTCAAATAAGCAACAACAACAACAACATCAACAACAACAAAAACGTCAAATAAACAACAACAACAACAACGTCAACAACAACAACTACGTCAAATAAACAACAACAACAACAACAACAACAATGTCACCCACAACAACGTCAAATAAATAACAACAACAATGTCAACTAAACAACAATACTAAAACAACGTCAAATAAACAACAACAACAACAACACCAACAACAATGTCACCCACAACAACGTCAAATAAATAACAACAACAATGTCAAATAAACAACAATACTAAAACAACGTCAAATAAACAACAACAACAACAACAACAACAACAACAACAACAAAACAATGTCAAATAAACAACAACAACAACAACAACGTCAACAACAACAACAATGTCAAATAAATAACAACAACAACGTCAAATAAACAACAACAACACCCTCAACAACAACAACAATGTCAAATAAACAACAACAACAACGTCAAATAAACAACAACAACAACGTCAACAACAACAACAACGTCAAATAAACAACAACAACAACGTCAAATAAACAACAACGTCAACAATAACAACGTGAAATAAACAACAACAACTATGTCAACAACAACAACATCAAATAAACAACAACAACAACAACAACGTCAACAATAACAACAACGTCAAATAAACAACAACAACAACAATAACAACGTCAAATAAATAACAAAAACAACAACAACACCGTCAAATAAATAACAACAACAACGTCAAATAAACAACAACAACGTCAAATAAACAACAACAACAACAACAACAACAACGTCAACAACAACAACAACAACGTCAAATAAACAACAACAACAACAACTATGTCAACAACAATAAAAATGTCAAATAAACAACAACAACAACAACAACGTCAACAATAACAACAACGTCAAATAAACAACAACAACAACAACGTCAAATAAACAACAACAACAACAATACCGTCAAATAAACAACAACAACAGCAACAACAACAACAACAACACCGTCAACAACAACAACAATGTCAAATAAACAACAACAACACCAACGTCAAATAAACAACAACAACAACAACGTCAACAACAACAACAACGTCAAATAAACAACAACAACAACGTCAAATAAACAACAACGTCAAAAACAACAACAACGTAAAATAAACCACAACTACCATGTCAACAACAACAACATCAAATAAACAACAACAACAACAACAATAACAACGTCAAATAAACAACAACAACAACGTCAAATTAACAACAACAACAATGACAACGTCAACAACAACAACAACAACGTCAAATAAACAACAATAACAACAACTATGTCAACAACAACAACGTCATATAAACAACAACAACAACAACGTCAACAACAACAACAATAACGTCAAATAAACAACCATAACAACTATGTCAACAACAACAATGTCAAATAAACAACAACTACAACGTCAACAACAACAACAACGTCAAATAAACAACAACAACAACAACAACCTCAAATAAACAACAACAACAACAACACCGTCAAATAAACAACAACAACAACAACGTCAAATAAACAACAACAAACACGTCAAATAAACAACAACAAAAACAACGTCAACAACAACATCAAATAAATAACAACAACAACGTCAACAACAACAACAACGTCAAATAAACAACAACAACAACAACGTCAAATAAACAACAACTACAACAACAACAATGTCAAATAAACAACAACAACAACAACAACGTCAAACAAACAACAACAATAACAACAACAACAACGTCAACAACAACAACAACAACGTCAAATAAACAACAACAACAACGTCAAATAAACAACAACAACAACAACGTCAAATAAACAACAACGTCAAATAAAAAAGAACAACAACAACAACAACAACAACGTCAAATAAACAACAACAGCGTCAATTAAACAACAACAATAACAACAACAACAACAACGTCAAATAAACAACAACAACGTCAAATAAACAACAACAAAAACAACAACAACATCAACAACATCAAAAACATCAAATAAACAACAACAACAACGTCAACAACAACAACTACGTCAAATAAACAACAACAACGTCAACAACAACAACGTCAAATAAACAACAACAACAACAACGTCAAATAAACAACAACAATGTCAAATAATCAACAACAACGTCAAATAAACAACAACAACTTCAACAACAACAATGTCAAATAAACAACAACAACAACGTCAAGTAAACAACAACAACATCAAATAAACAACAACAACAATGTCAAGTAAACAACAACAACAACGTCAAGTAAACAACAACAACAACAACAACAACGTCAAATAAACAACAACAACAACGTCAACAACAACAACAACAATGTCAAATAAACAACAACAACAACAACACCGTCAACAACAACAACAACGTCAACAACAACAATAATGTCAAATAAACAACAACAACAACAACACCTTCAACAACAACAACAATGTCAAATAAACAACAACAACAACGTCAAATAAACAACAACAATAACTATGTCAACAACAACAACAACAACAACGTCAAATAAACAACAACAACAACAACGTCAATAATAACAACAACGTCAAGTAAACAAGAACAACAACAACAACGTCAAATAAACAACAACAACAACAACAACGTCAACAACAACAACGTCAAATAAACAACAACAACGTCAAATAAAGAACAACAACAACAACAACAACGTCAAATAAACAACAACAACATCAACAACAACAACAACAATGTCAAATAAACAACAACAACAACAACACCGTCAACAACAACAACAATGTCAAATAAACAACAACAACAACATAGAATAAACAACAACAACAACAACGTCAACAACAACAACAACAACGTCAAATAAACAACAACAACAACGTCAAATAAACAACAACGTCAACAACAACAACAACAACAACGTGAAATAAACAACAACAACAACTATGTCAACAACAACAACATCAAATAAACAACTACAACAACGTCAAAAACAATAACAACAACGTCAAATAAACAACAACAACAACAACAACAACAACACCGTCAAATAAACAACAACAACAACAACAACGTCAAATAAACAACAACAACAACAATAACGTCAAATAAACAACAACAACAACAACGTCAAATAAACAACTACAACAACAACCTCAACAACAACAACAACGTCAACAATAACAACAACGTCAAATAAACAACAACAACAACAACAATACCGTCAAATAAACAACAACAACAACAACAACACCGTCAACAACAACAACAATGTCAAATAAACAACAACAACACCAACGTCAAATAAACAACAACAACAACAACGTCAAATAAACAACAACAACAACGTCAAATAAACAAAAACGTCAAAAACAACAACAACGTAAAATAAACCACAACTACCATGTCAACAACAACAACATCAAATAAACAACAACAACAACAACGTCAACAACAACAAAAACGTCAAATAAACAACAACAACAACAACGTCAACAACAACTACGTCATATAAACAACAACAACGTCAAATAAACAATAACAACAACAACAACGTCAACAACAATAACGTCAAATAAACAACAACAACGTCAAATAAACAACAACAACGTCAAATAAAGAACAACAACAACAACAACGTCAAATAAACAACAACAACGTCAACAACAACAACAACAACGTCAAATAAACAACAACAACAACGTCAAATGACAACAACAACAACAATGTCAAATAAACAACAACAACAACAATAACAACAACAACAACGTCAAATAAGCAACAACAACAACAACATCAACAACAACAAAAACGTCAAATAAACAACAACAACAACAACGTCAACAACAACAACTACGTCAAATAAACAACAACAACAACAACAACAACAATGTCACCCACAACAACGTCAAATAAATAACAACAACAATGTCAAATAAACAACAATACTAAAACAACGTCAAATAAACAACAACAACAACACCAACAACAATGTCACCCACAACAACGTCAAATAAATAACAACAACAATGTCAAATAAACAACAATACTAAAACAACGTCAAATAAACAACAACAACAACAACAACAACAACAACAACAACAAACGATGTCAAATAAACAACAACAACAACAACAACGTCAACAACAACAACAATGTCAAATAAATAACAACAACAACGTCAAATAAACAACAACAACACCCTCAACAACAACAACAATGTCAAATAAACAACAACAACAACGTCAAATAAACAACAACAACAACGTCAACAACAACAACAACGTCAAATAAACAACAACAACAACGTCAAATAAACAACAACGTCAACAATAACAACGTGAAATAAACAACAACAACTATGTCAACAACAACAACAACATCAAATAAACAACAACAACAACAACAACGTCAACAATAACAACAACGTCAAATAAACAACAACAACAACAATAACAACGTCAAATAAATAACAAAAACAACAACAACACCGTCAAATAAATAACAACAACAACGTCAAATAAACAACAACAACGTCAAATAAACAACAACAACAACAACAACAACGTCAACAACAACAACAACAACGTCAAATAAACAACAACAACAACAACTATGTCAACAACAATAAAAATGTCAAATAAACAACAACAACAACAACAACGTCAACAATAACAACAACGTCAAATAAACAACAACAACAACAACAACGTCAAATAAACAACAACAACAACAATACCGTCAAATAAACAACAACAACAGCAACAACAACAACAACAACAACACCGTCAACAACAACAACAATGTCAAATAAACAACAACAACACCAACGTCAAATAAACAACAACAACAACAACGTCAACAACAACAACAACGTCAAATAAACAACAACAACAACGTCAAATAAACAACAACGTCAAAAACAACAACAACGTAAAATAAACCACAACTACCATGTCAACAACAACAACATCAAATAAACAACAACAACAACAACAATAACAACGTCAAATAAACAACAACAACAACGTCAAATTAACAACAACAACAATGACAACGTCAACAACAACAACAACAACGTCAAATAAACAACAATAACAACAACTATGTCAACAACAACAACGTCATATAAACAACAACAACAACAACGTCAACAACAACAACAATAACGTCAAATAAACAACCATAACAACTATGTCAACAACAACAATGTCAAATAAACAACAACTACAACGTCAACAACAACAACAACGTCAAATAAACAACAACAACAACAACAACCTCAAATAAACAACAACAACAACAACACCGTCAAATAAACAACAACAACAACAACGTCAAATAAACAACAACAAACACGTCAAATAAACAACAACAAAAACAACGTCAACAACAACATCAAATAAATAACAACAACAACGTCAACAACAACAACAACGTCAAATAAACAACAACAACAACAACAACGTCAAATAAACAACAACTACAACAACAACAATGTCAAATAAACAACAACAACAACAACAACGTCAAACAAACAACAACAATAACAACAACAACAACGTCAACAACAACAACAACAACGTCAAATAAACAACAACAACAACGTCAAATAAACAACAACAACAACAACGTCAAATAAACAACAACGTCAAATAAAAAAGAACAACAACAACAACAACAACAACAACGTCAAATAAACAACAACAGCGTCAATTAAACAACAACAATAACAACAACAACAACAACGTCAAATAAACAACAACAACGTCAAATAAACAACAACAAAAACAACAACAACATCAACAACATCAAAAACATCAAATAAACAACAACAACAACGTCAACAACAACAACTACGTCAAATAAACAACAACAACGTCAACAACAACAACGTCAAATAAACAACAACAACAACAACGTCAAATAAACAACAACAATGTCAAATAATCAACAACAACGTCAAATAAACAACAACAACTTCAACAACAACAATGTCAAATAAACAACAACAACAACGTCAAGTAAACAACAACAACATCAAATAAACAACAACAACAATGTCAAGTAAACAACAACAACAACGTCAAGTAAACAACCACAACAACAACAACAACGTCAAATAAACAACAACAACAACGTCAACAACAACAACAACAATGTCAAATAAACAACAACAACAACAACACCGTCAACAACAACAACAACGTCAACAACAACAATAATGTCAAATAAACAACAACAACAACAACACCTTCAACAACAACAACAATGTCAAATAAACAACAACAACAACGTCAAATAAACAACAACAATAACTATGTCAACAACAACAACAACAACAACGTCAAATAAACAACAACAACAACAACGTCAATAATAACAACAACGTCAAGTAAACAAGAACAACAACAACAACGTCAAATAAACAACAACAACAACAACAACAACGTCAACAACAACAACGTCAAATAAACAACAACAACGTCAAATAAAGAACAACAACAACAACAACAACAACGTCAAATAAACAACAACAACATCAACAACAACAACAACAATGTCAAATAAACAACAACAACAACAACACCGTCAACAACAACAACAATGTCAAATAAACAACAACAACAACATAGAATAAACAACAACAACAACAACGTCAACAACAACAACAACGTCAAATAAACAACAACAACAACGTCAAATAAACAACAACGTCAACAACAACAACAACAACAACAACGTGAAATAAACAACAACAACAACTATGTCAACAACAACAACATCAAATAAACAACTACAACAACGTCAAAAACAATAACAACAACGTCAAATAAACAACAACAACAACAACAACAACACCGTCAAATAAACAACAACAACAACAACAACGTCAAATAAACAACAACAACAACAATAACGTCAAATAAACAACAACAACAACAACGTCAAATAAACAACTACAACAACAACCTCAACAACAACAACAACGTCAACAATAACAACAACGTCAAATAAACAACAACAACAACAACAATACCGTCAAATAAACAACAACAACAACAACAACACCGTCAACAACAACAACAATGTCAAATAAACAACAACAACACCAACGTCAAATAAACAACAACAACAACAACGTCAAATAAACAACAACAACAACGTCAAATAAACAAAAACGTCAAAAACAACAACAACGTAAAATAAACCACAACTACCATGTCAACAACAACAACATCAAATAAACAACAACAACAACAACGTCAACAACAACAAAAACGTCAAATAAACAACAACAACAACAACGTCAACAACAACTACGTCATATAAACAACAACAACGTCAAATAAACAATAACAACAACAACAACGTCAACAACAATAACGTCAAATAAACAACAACAACGTCAAATAAACAACAACAACGTCAAATAAAGAACAACAACAACAACAACGTCAAATAAACAACAACAACGTCAACAACAACAACAACAACGTCAAATAAACAACAACAACAACGTCAAATGACAACAACAACAACAATGTCAAATAAACAACAACAACAACAACAATAACAACAACAACAACGTCAAATAAGCAACAACAACAACAACATCAACAACAACAAAAACGTCAAATAAACAACAACAACAACAACGTCAACAACAACAACTACGTCAAATAAACAACAACAACAACAACAACAACAATGTCACCCACAACAACGTCAAATAAATAACAACAACAATGTCAAATAAACAACAATACTAAAACAACGTCAAATAAACAACAACAACAACAACACCAACAACAATGTCACCCACAACAACGTCAAATAAATAACAACAACAATGTCAAATAAACAACAATACTAAAACAACGTCAAATAAACAACAACAACAACAACAACAACAACAACAACAACAAAACAATGTCAAATAAACAACAACAACAACAACAACGTCAACAACAACAACAATGTCAAATAAATAACAACAACAACGTCAAATAAACAACAACAACACCCTCAACAACAACAACAATGTCAAATAAACAACAACAACAACGTCAAATAAACAACAACAACAACGTCAACAACAACAACAACGTCAAATAAACAACAACAACAACGTCAAATAAACAACAACGTCAACAATAACAACGTGAAATAAACAACAACAACTATGTCAACAACAACAACAACATCAAATAAACAACAACAACAACAACAACGTCAACAATAACAACAACGTCAAATAAACAACAACAACAACAATAACAACGTCAAATAAATAACAAAAACAACAACAACACCGTCAAATAAATAACAACAACAACGTCAAATAAACAACAACAACGTCAAATAAACAACAACAACAACAACAACAACAACGTCAACAACAACAACAACAACGTCAAATAAACAACAACAACAACAACTATGTCAACAACAATAAAAATGTCAAATAAACAACAACAACAACAACAACGTCAACAATAACAACAACGTCAAATAAACAACAACAACAACAACGTCAAATAAACAACAACAACAACAATACCGTCAAATAAACAACAACAACAGCAACAACAACAACAACAACACCGTCAACAACAACAACAATGTCAAATAAATAACAACAACACCAACGTCAAATAAACAACAACAACAACAACGTCAACAACAACAACAACGTCAAATAAACAACAACAACAACGTCAAATAAACAACAACGTCAAAAACAACAACAACGTAAAATAAACCACAACTACCATGTCAACTGTAACACCCCTTCTAATTACCCCAAATAAAAGGCAAGAATTAAAATCAGAGAAAATAAATTGCACGGAAGGGATGTCACAACACAAATCACATTCCAAAATTTTAAAGAAAAACGGACAGGGTACGTTTGAAATTTTAAGCATATCAACACAAAACAAACATACATAAATATTTAACTTCTTTCTCTCGTGCAAACGCAACGGAGTTTCAATATTTAACTTCATCTCCATTCATGGGGGAATCAAAACATAATTCAAGGCAACAAGCCATGATAATTCACATAAAGCATATGTTATCAAGTCTCACATACACAAAATAATATACCCAAAGTAAGGATTATATACATCATAATCCGAATACAAAATAGACGAGTTCGACACTAAATATACCCCCCCCAGGTGTTACTAACAGAGCATCGACTCAACTCTAATCAAAATAAAACAGATTGCAATCCAATGCATCCGCTAACTAGCGCCTTGCGCTACCATCCTCGGTACCTGAACAATGCCATCAAAAGCATTTTCAAACAGAAGGGTAAGAATTCCAATAATCATATAACGTGTAATTAAGGTAAAGCAATGGCAATAAATAAAGCAACACATCATGATCATATTCATTTTATCACATATAGTATCCGTACTCAAGGAAATCATTTCCAACACATTAACCATTTAAACCAATTATCCGAATACTCACATCATTGGCACATAACCATTATTCAAACAACAACAATATTGGCACATAACCAAACACATCAACACACATACACAATATATATACAATTATGCATGTGACTCACAACACGACTCAACATATGCGAATGCGGTACCGACTCGTGGACCCAAGGTTCCACCACCTATGTTTCCCTTCCGGATCAAGGTCACTACGTCTTTTCCCACAATAGGGTCACCGTCTAGATATTGTGGACCCAATGTTCCACCACCTATGTTTCCCTTCCGGATCAAGGTCACTACGTCTATTCCCACACTAGGGTCACCGTCTATAAAATCATGTGAACCCACAGTTTCACCGTCTCTGTTTCAAGACCAACCATGCCATGCAATGTACAATATAACCAATGTATGCAATTAAGATCCACAATAATCTTAACATACACATACCATCAAATCCAACCAATGGAACATCAACTATTGTACATACATGCATACATATAATTTAACAATCACAACGTCAAGTAAAATGTATACAAACGAGTTACTTACTCAACCAAAACATAAACCATCAACTATCAAACAATTCCAAATCGGAAAGTATATTTCAACATAAAGTCATCATCCATGAACCGGCATTACTCTCAATGTTACTCATCGCGATCGAGTCACCGGAATATAACTCGAACGGTTAAATTCGGGATTAAACTCAATTTATTTCATTTCGTACTAAAATCGGGTCGATTCTTAAAAAGTCGAAATTTCGCAAAACGAACTTCACTACGTTAATCTACACGTCGAATTATGCTAGCACGTCAATTTTCGTGCGAATCGGAGAAAGTAGCTCCGTCGCCGAAATTACCGAAATCGGGTAATCGGCACATCAACGGGTTCGGAATTAAGTCGGCTAAATATTTCTAATATTTCTACTTTATAAATCCTGCAAAATTATTTATTAAATATATTAAATCATTATTATTAAATAATTTATATTCGTAAACCGGAACGTAATTATTTCTTAAATTCGCTACAGTACTGCAAAACAATGTTAATTCTCCTACGTACTGCTTCTCAAATATTGCTACAGTATTCCAAAAATAATTACCATTAAGTAATAATTCTATGCACCATTTGTCTTTAGTTACTATGCGCTACAGTAATGTAATTATCAATCATGTTTTTAAAATACTACTTCCTAAGTATTGCTACAGCAACGCCCAAACATGTGCCTTAATGTCACTTAATAAAATCTCGCTACAGTATAAACCATGTGCCACTAAATGTTACTTAGACTCATCGCCACGGTATTGCTTTAAGAATGTCGTTGGATACTTTTTGTTACAGCAAGCACTCATGCCTTTCATTGTAACTTCATTATAAGCCACTTGCCATTAATTGTTATTTCAACATGGCACTACAGCAATACAAGTAATCCACCTAAATACTCTTCATATTTACGCTACTGTAACAATCATAATGCCATAAGTATTGCGCTACAACATAGAAAAAAAATACACATGGCTTTCATTTCTACTTAATGCAAGTCATTATATAATTCTTCTTAAATCCGCTACAGTAGCAACTCATACTCCAAGTGCCTGTTTGTGCTACTTCATTAATGCTACAGTAACAGGGCAAACTATGGAATTTTTGCAAGTAAAATACTAATGCACTTATATATATACATAACTAATTAAATTGGGTCCTAAATCATCTCTCAATTTCATCAATCTACCAATTTTTTTTTCATCAAAACATAGTAGTGAAACTAATACCCTAAACCCCTAATTTATTCCAAAATCAAAACTATAAAATCACACACTAAATAATTGGTGGAAGTCAAACCCTTACCTCTAGTGTTGATTTTCTTGGAACAAGATGATGATTTTGTAGAACAAACCCTAGCCTTCTCCTTCTCTTCTCTTCTTCTTCTCTCTTTTCTTTCTTCTTTCTCTTCTTACCAACTACTCTTACTAACTCTACTTTTCTATTTTATAAAACTATCCTTCTACTACTAACTTTCCTCCCTCTATCTTTCTAAAATTATAATTTGGCCCCAACAATTATTTAATTCAAATTATAATATATAACTCTATTAAAACAATATTACACTAAATAATATTTATTCTATATAAACCTAATCATGCCAATTAATCAAACAAAGTCAAATATTACTACACACCAAATTAATATTATTCAAAATAATATTTCGACATAATAAATATTTTTATTTCATAATACCCAATTAATATTTTAATCGATATCAATTGAATATATTTCTCAAAATAGATATAATTTAATAGTTTTGGAAAATAATTAATGAAATAACATTTAAATATAAACGGCGTGTTACAACTCTCCCCCACTTAAAAGATTTTCGGCCACGAAAATTACCTCTAAACGAACAATTCGGGATAGGAATCCCGCATCCGACTTTCAAGCTCCCACGTCACATTACCATTCGCCGAACCACCCCATGCAACTTTAACCAAAGCAATCTCTCTTCCTCTTAGTTGTTTCACCTTTCTATCTTCAATCCTCACCGGTAAAACCTCAACCGTCAAATTGTCTCTTACTTCCAAATCATCCGCTTGAATAACATGAGACGGATCCGCAATATACTTTCGTAATTGCGAAACGTGAAACACATCATGCAAATTTGAAAGTGATGGCGGCAATGCAATCCGATAAGCCATACTTCCAATCCGCTCTGAAATCTGATAAGGACCAATAAACCGAGGTGTTAACTTCCGCGATTTAAGCGCCCTTCCAACACCCGTAGTTGGATTCACCTTCAAAAACACATGTTCATCCTTCTTGAACTCAAGAGGTTTCCTCCTCTTGTCATAGTAACTCTTTTGGCGATTCTGAGACACTTTCATCTTCTCTCTTATCAATCTGATCTTATCTGTGGTCTCTTGAACCAATTCCGGACCAACTATAGCACTTTCTCCCGTCTCGTACCAACACAAAGGTGTCCTACACCGTCTTCCATACAATGCCTCAAAAGGAGCCATGCTAATGCTAGAATGAAAACTATTATTATAAGTAAACTCAATCAAAGGCAAATGACTCTCCCATGAACCTCCTTGATCCAAAACACAAGCACGCAACAAATCCTCAAGTGACTGAATTGTTCTCTCCGTTTGACCATCCGTCTGAGGATGATAAGCGGAACTCAATCTCAGCTTAGTACCCAAGGCTCTTTGTAAACCTTCCCAAAATCTTGAAGTGAAACGCGGATCTCTATCTGAAACAATACATGTAGGAATACCATGTAAACAAACAATCCGTTCCACATACAACTTAGCAAGCTTCTCCATAGAGTAATCCATCCTAATCGGAATAAAGTGTGCAGACTTAGTCAATCTATCCACTATGACCCAAATAGCCTCATGGTTACTCGGAGTCCTCGGCAAACCAGAAACAAAATCCATCGAGATACTATCCCACTTCCACTCGGGAATAGACAACGGTTGCAACAAACCCGAAGGCTTCTGATGTTCAATCTTAGACTTTTGGCAAACCAAACAAGCATACACAAACTCAGCAATTTCTTTCTTCATACAAGGCCACCAAAACAGATTCTTTAAATCTTGATACATCTTCTTAGCACCAGGGTGAATACTTAACCCACTTCTATGACCTTCCTCAAGAATCCTCTTTTTCACATCCCCCACATCGGGAACGCAAACTCTATCATGACATCTCAAAATTCCATTCTCATCAATTCTGAACTCTCCACCTTGACCTTGATTCACCAAAGTAAACTTGTCAACCAAAACCAAATCTGACTTTTGCCCATCTCTAACCTCTTCCAAGACACCACTAGTAAGCTTCATCATACCAAGCTTCACGCCAAAATAAGTCTCTTCACACACCAAACTCAAATCTCGAAATTGCTCCAACAATTCCCATTCTTTAACCATCAACATAGACATGTGTAAAGACTTTCTGCTCAAAGCATCTGCAACCATGTTTGCCTTACCAGGATGGTAATTCAAACTGAAGTCATAATCTTTAAGAAACTCTAGCCACCTTCTTTGCCTCATATTCAACTCTTTTTGATCAAACAGATATTTCAAACTCTTATGATCGCTAAAGACGTCGAATCTCGACCCAAACAAATAATGCCTCCAAATCTTTAACACAAAAACCACCGCTGCCAACTCCAAGTCATGAGTTGGATAATTCCTCTCATGCACCTTGAGTTGCCTCGAAGCATACGCCACAACCTGCCCATTTTGCATTAACACACCTCCTAAACCCATCAAAGAAGCATCGCAATAGACCGTAAACGGTTCAGATGGTTTAGGCAAAATCAAAACTGGCGCAGTTGTCAACCTTCTCTTCAACTCTTGGAAACTATCTTCACACTGCGGAGTCCACACGAACGCTTGACTCTTCCTAGTCAATTGTGTCAACGGTAAAGCTAGCTTGGAAAAGCCTTCAATGAACTTACGGTAATAACCCGCTAAACCAAGAAAGCTTCGAATCTCAAAAACTGACTTTGGAGATTCCCATTCTGACACGGCTTCTATCTTCGAAGGATCCACAGCAATACCTCCACGAGATATCACGTGACCAAGGAAACTCACTTGTTCTAACCAGAATTCACACTTCGAACGTTTAGCAAACAAATGATTTTCCTTCAGAATTGACAAAACAATTCCCAAGTGTTCGGCATGCTCTGCTTCACTCTTGGAATAGATCAAAATGTCATCGATGAACACCACCACAAACTTATCCAAAAACTCATGAAAGATTCTGTTCATATACTCCATGAACACACCAGGTGCATTCGTAACACCAAAAGGCATCACCGAATACTCATAGTGTCCATAACGAGTTCTGAACGCAGTTTTCTGAATATCACCCGCTTTCACGCGAATCTGATGATAGCCTGACCTCAAGTCAATCTTGCTAAACACACACGCACCCACCAGCTGATCCATTAAATCATCAATCCTTGGCAAAGGATACTTGTTCTTAATGGTCACTTTGTTTAGCTGCCTATAATCCACACAAAGTCTCATTGTTCCTTCTTTCTTCTTCACAAGTAAAACTGGAGCACCCCACGGACTCACACTAGGACGAATAAACCTTTTGTCAAGCAACTCTTCCAGCTGACTCTTCAGTTCCACTAGTTCCGACGGTGACATCCTATAAGGAGCCATCGAAACAGGACTAGTACCAGGAATTAAGTCGATGGAAAACTCTACCTCGCGCTCAGGAGGTAAATCCGTAATCTCTTCAGGAAACACTTCAGGAAATTCGCATACCACAGGATAATCCTTTCTTACTCTACCATCTTCCAAAACCATACTCGCCATAAGCATAAACAACCCATCTCCATTCTTCACACTCTTCTCAACTTGCTGTGTAGACAAGAAAACCACACCATCTTTCTCGGACTCGAGAAAAAGAACAGTCTTAGCAAAACAGTTGATATAGACATGGTTGGCTTTCAACCAGTCCATACCCAGAATCACATCTATCTGATGCAAAGGAAGACACACGAGATCAACTTCGAAATCTCTTCCGCACATGCGCAAAGGACACTTCAAACAAACAACTGAAGTAGAAACTGAACCCATCGCAGGTGTATCTACCTCCATACTTCGATCCAAAGTAGACAAGACAAGGCCCAATCTCTTGGCACAATCTAAAGCAATAAATGAATGCGTCGCACCCGTATCAATAATAGCAACCAAAGACACATTAGAGATAAAGCATGTACCTCTGATTAGACGTTCCTCAGCAGAAGTCTCTGCTCCAGATAAAGCGAATACTTTCCCAACTTCCTTCTTTGGCTTTGGACATTTGGTACTTATGTGGCCTCGCTCACCACAATTAAAGCAAGTTACACTCACACCAACTCTACAATCCACCGCTTTGTGACCCACCCTGTCACACTTGAAACACTTAACTATCCCCTGGCGACATTCCATAGCACGATGTCCCTCTTTACCACATTTAAAACATTTGATTGGAGTAGTCACTCCCACACTCGGACTCTTTCCACTACTTATTGGTCTCTTTCCTCTTCCATCATAAGGCTTAGGACGCATCTGTCCCTTACCTCTTTTCTCACTCAAGCTCTTGTAATAAGCAGTACTATCCCGACTGTCTTCGTCGTAGATACGACTCTTATTAACCAACTCAGAGAATCTTGTAATCTGTTGATACCCAATCGCCTTCTTTATGTCCGGCCTCAAACCATTAACAAACTTAAGGCACTTCGACCTCTCAGCATTAACAGTGTTGTAGTGAGGACAGTATTTGATCAAATCTTGAAATTTAGCCGCATAGTCAGCTACTGAACCACTACCTTGTTTCAATTCCAGGAATTCAACTTCCTTTTTACCACGAACATCCTCCGGAAAATAATTCTCCAAGAATGCATCTCGGAAAATTTCCCAAGTCACCACAACATGCTCCTCCTCATATCTCTGACTAGCGTTGATCCACCAGTCTTCGGCCTCTTTAATCAGCATGTGTGTTCCGAATTGCACTTTCTGAGCGTCGGTGCAATTCATCACACGAAAGATTTTCTCAATTGCTTTTAACCATTCTTGAGCTTCCACCGGAGCATGCTCTCCCTTGAAAGTAGGCGGGTTGTTCTTTTGGAACTTCCCAAGAGCACGGAAAGCATCTTCAGTACCATCATGTGGCGCTTGAGTCGTTTGCGGCATCTGATTTATTGACCCCGCAAGCAACCTCAATGCCTCAGCTAAAGCATTATCATTTCTTCTACCAGCCATCTTCTCTCTCTACAACACAAAGTATTGATCGCATTAGCCACACAATCAAATACAAGGGCTTAACAAAATAAGACCTGACAACCGACCGACTATGCTCTGATACCACTATTGTAACACCCCTTCTAATTACCCCAAATAAAAGGCAAGAATTAAAATCAGAGAAAATAAATTGCACGGAAGGGATGTCACAACACAAATCACATTCCAAAATTTTAAAGAAAAACGGACAGGGTACGTTTGAAATTTTAAGCATATCAACACAAAACAAACATACATAAATATTTAACTTCTTTCTCTCGTGCAAACGCAACGGAGTTTCAATATTTAACTTCATCTCCATTCATGGGGGAATCAAAACATAATTCAAGGCAACAAGCCATGATAATTCACATAAAGCATATGTTATCAAGTCTCACATACACAAAATAATATACCCAAAGTAAGGATTATATACATCATAATCCGAATACAAAATAGACGAGTTCGACACTAAATATACCCCCCCCAGGTGTTACTAACAGAGCATCGACTCAACTCTAATCAAAATAAAACAGATTGCAATCCAATGCATCCGCTAACTAGCGCCTCGCGCTACCATCCTCGGTACCTGAACAATGCCATCAAAAGCATTTTCAAACAGAAGGGTAAGAATTCCAATAATCATATAACGTGTAATTAAGGTAAAGCAATGGCAATAAATAAAGCAACACATCATGATCATATTCATTTTATCACATATAGTATCCGTACTCAAGGAAATCATTTCCAACACATTAACCATTTAAACCAATTATCCGAATACTCACATCATTGGCACATAACCATTATTCAAACAACAACAATATTGGCACATAACCAAACACATCAACACACATACACAATATATATACAATTATGCATGTGACTCACAACACGACTCAACATATGCGAATGCGGTACCGACTCGTGGACCCAAGGTTCCACCACCTATGTTTCCCTTCCGGATCAAGGTCACTACGTCTTTTCCCACAATAGGGTCACCGTCTAGATATTGTGGACCCAATGTTCCACCACCTATGTTTCCCTTCCGGATCAAGGTCACTACGTCTATTCCCACACTAGGGTCACCGTCTATAAAATCATGTGAACCCACAGTTTCACCGTCTCTGTTTCAAGACCAACCATGCCATGCAATGTACAATATAACCAATGTATGCAATTAAGATCCACAATAATCTTAACATACACATACCATCAAATCCAACCAATGGAACATCAACTATTGTACATACATGCATACATATAATTTAACAATCACAACGTCAAGTAAAATGTATACAAACGAGTTACTTACTCAACCAAAACATAAACCATCAACTATCAAACAATTCCAAATCGGAAAGTATATTTCAACATAAAGTCATCATCCATGAACCGGCATTACTCTCAATGTTACTCATCGCGATCGAGTCACCGGAATATAACTCGAACGGTTAAATTCGGGATTAAACTCAATTTATTTCATTTCGTACTAAAATCGGGTCGATTCTTAAAAAGTCGAAATTTCGCAAAACGAACTTCACTACGTTAATCTACACGTCGAATTATGCTAGCACGTCAATTTTCGTGCGAATCGGAGAAAGTAGCTCCGTCGCCGAAATTACCGAAATCGGGTAATCGGCACATCAACGGGTTCGGAATTAAGTCGGCTAAATATTTCTAATATTTCTACTTTATAAATCCTGCAAAATTATTTATTAAATATATTAAATCATTATTATTAAATAATTTATATTCGTAAACCGGAACGTAATTATTTCTTAAATTCGCTACAGTACTGCAAAACAATGTTAATTCTCCTACGTACTGCTTCTCAAATATTGCTACAGTATTCCAAAAATAATTACCATTAAGTAATAATTCTATGCACCATTTGTCTTTAGTTACTATGCGCTACAGTAATGTAATTATCAATCATGTTTTTAAAATACTACTTCCTAAGTATTGCTACAGCAACGCCCAAACATGTGCCTTAATGTCACTTAATAAAATCTCGCTACAGTATAAACCATGTGCCACTAAATGTTACTTAGACTCATCGCCACGGTATTGCTTTAAGAATGTCGTTGGATACTTTTTGTTACAGCAAGCACTCATGCCTTTCATTGTAACTTCATTATAAGCCACTTGCCATTAATTGTTATTTCAACATGGCACTACAGCAATACAAGTAATCCACCTAAATACTCTTCATATTTACGCTACTGTAACAATCATAATGCCATAAGTATTGCGCTACAACATAGAAAAAAAATACACATGGCTTTCATTTCTACTTAATGCAAGTCATTATATAATTCTTCTTAAATCCGCTACAGTAGCAACTCATACTCCAAGTGCCTGTTTGTGCTACTTCATTAATGCTACAGTAACAGGGCAAACTATGGAATTTTTGCAAGTAAAATACTAATGCACTTATATATATACATAACTAATTAAATTGGGTCCTAAATCATCTCTCAATTTCATCAATCTACCAATTTTTTTTTCATCAAAACATAGTAGTGAAACTAATACCCTAAACCCCTAATTTATTCCAAAATCAAAACTATAAAATCACACACTAAATAATTGGTGGAAGTCAAACCCTTACCTCTAGTGTTGATTTTCTTGGAACAAGATGATGATTTTGTAGAACAAACCCTAGCCTTCTCCTTCTCTTCTCTTCTTCTTCTCTCTTTTCTTTCTTCTTTCTCTTCTTACCAACTACTCTTACTAACTCTACTTTTCTATTTTATAAAACTATCCTTCTACTACTAACTTTCCTCCCTCTATCTTTCTAAAATTATAATTTGGCCCCAACAATTATTTAATTCAAATTATAATATATAACTCTATTAAAACAATATTACACTAAATAATATTTATTCTATATAAACCTAATCATGCCAATTAATCAAACAAAGTCAAATATTACTACACACCAAATTAATATTATTCAAAATAATATTTCGACATAATAAATATTTTTATTTCATAATACCCAATTAATATTTTAATCGATATCAATTGAATATATTTCTCAAAATAGATATAATTTAATAGTTTTGGAAAATAATTAATGAAATAACATTTAAATATAAACGGCGTGTTACATCAACAACAACAACATCAAATAAACAACAACAACAACAACAATAACAACGTCAAATAAACAACAACAGCAACAACGTCAAATTAACAACAACAACAACGACAACGTCAACAACAACAACAACAACGTCAAATAAACAACAATAACAACAACTATGTCAACAACAACAACGTCATATAAACAACAACAACAACGTCAACAACAACAACAATAACGTCAAATAAACAACCATAACAACTATGTCAACAACAACAATGTCAAATAAACAACAACTACAACGTCAACAACAACAACAACGTCAAATAAACAACAACAACAACAACAACCTCAAATAAACAACAACAACAACAACACTGTCAAATAAACAACAACAACAACAACGTCAAATAAACAACAACAAACACGTCAAATAAACAACAACAAAAACAACGTCAACAACAACATCAAATAAACAACAACAACAACAACGTCAACAACAACAACAACGTCAAATAAACAACAACAACAACAACGTCAAATAAACAACAACTACAACAACAACAATGTCAAATAAACAACAACAACAACAACGTCAAACAAACAACAACAATAACAATAACAACAACGTCAACAACAACAACAACGTCAAATAAACAACAACAACAACGTCAAATAAACAACAACAACAACAACGTCAAATAAACAACAACGTCAAATAAAAAAGAACAACAACAATAACAACAACAACAACGTCAAATAAACAACAACAACGTCAATTAAACAACAACAATAACAACAACAACAACAACGTCAAATAAACAACAACAACGTCAAATAAACAACAACAAAAACAACAACAACATCAACAACAACAAAAACATCAAATAAACAACAACAACAACGTCAACAACAACAACAACGTCAAATAAACAACAACAACAACGTCAACAACAACAACGTCAAATAAAGAACAACAACAACAACGTCAAATAAACAACAACAATGTCAAATAATCAACAACAACGTCAAATAAACAACAACAACGTCAACAACAACAACATCAAATAAACAACAACAACAACGTCAAGTAAACAACAACAACATCAAATAAACAACAACAATAACAATGTCAAGTAAACAACAACAACAACGTCAAGTAAACAACAACAACAACAACAACAACGTCAAATAAACAACAACAACAACGTCAACAACAACAACAACAATGTCAAATAAACAACAACAACAACAACACCGTCAACAACAACAACAACGTTAACAACAACAATAATGTCAAATAAACAACAACAACAACAACAACACCATCAACAACAACAACAATGTCAAATAAACAACAACAACAACGTCAAATAAACAACAACAATAACTATGTCAACAACAACAACAACAACGTCAAATAAACAACAACAACAACAACGTCAATAATAACAACAACGTCAAGTAAACAAGAACAACAACAACAACGTCAAATAAACAACAACAACAACAACAACGTCAACAACAACAACGTCAAATAAACAACAACAACGTCAAATAAAGAACAACAACAACAACAACAACAACAACGTCAAATAAACAACAACAACGTCAACAACAACAACAACAATGTCAAATAAACAACAACAACAACAACACCGTCAACAACAACAACAATGTCAAATAAACAACAACAACAACATAGAATAAACAACAACAACAACAACAACAACAACAACGTCAACAACAACAACAACGTCAAATAAACAACAACAACAGCGTCAAATAAACAACAACGTCAACAACAACAACAACAACGTGAAATAAACAACAATAACAACTATGTCAACAACAACAACATCAAATAAACAACTACAACAACGTCAAAAACAATAACAACAACGTCAAATAAACAACAACAACAATAACAACGTCAAATAAACAACAACAACAACAACAACACCGTCAAATAAACAACAACAACAACAACAACGTCAAATAAACAACAACAACAACAACAACGTCAAATAAACAACAACAACAACAACGTCAAATAAACAACAACAACAACAACCTCAACAACAACAACAACGTCAAATAAACAACAACAACAACTATGTCAACAACAACAAAAATGTC
Source organism: Vicia faba (assembly GCA_948472305.1). Lineage (NCBI taxonomy): Eukaryota > Viridiplantae > Streptophyta > Magnoliopsida > Fabales > Fabaceae > Vicia > Vicia faba. The sequence goes on along the minus strand of OX451735.1, from coordinate 1,197,118,867 downwards.
AAATAAACAACAACAACAACGTCAACAATAACAACAACGTCAAATAAACAACAACAACAACAATACCGTCAAATAAACAACAACAACAACAACAACAACACCGTCAACAACAACAACAATGTCAAATAAACAACAACAACACCAACGTCAAATAAACAACAACAACAACAACGTCAACAACAACAACAACGTCAAATAAACAACAACAACAACGTCAAATAAACAACAACGTCAAAAACAACAACAACAACGTAAAATAAACCACAACTACCATGTCAACAACAACAACATCAAATAAACAACAACAACAACAACAACGTCAACAACAACAACAACAACAATAACAACGTCAAATAAACAACAACAACAACAACACCGTCAAATAAACAACAACAACAACATCAACAACAACAAAAACGTCAAATAAACAACAACAACAACGTCAACAACAACTACGTCATATAAACAACAACAACGTCAAATAAACAATAACAACAACAACAACGTCAACAACAATAACGTCAAATAAACAACAACAACGTCAAATAAACAACAACAACGTCAAATAAACAACAACAACGTCAAATAAAGAACAACAACAACAACAACGTCAAATAAACAACAACAACAACGTCAACAACAACAACAACAACGTCAAATAAACAACAACAACAACGTCAAATAAACAACAACAACAACAACGTCAAATAAACAACAACGTCAACAACAATAACAACGTGAAATAAACAACAACAACTATGTCAACAATAACAACAACATCAAATAAACAACAACAACAACAACAACGTCAACAATAACAACAACATCAAATAAACAACAACAACAATAACAACGTTAAATAAACAACAACAACAACACCATCAAATAAACAACAACAACAACAACGTCAAATAAACAACAACAACAACGTCAAATAAACAACAACAACAACAACGTCAACAACAACAACAACAACAACAACAAATAAACAACAATAACAATAACTATGTCAACAACAACAACGTCAAATAAACAACAACAACAACGTCAACAACAACAACAATAACGTCAAATAAACAACCACAACAACTATGTCAACAACAATATCAAATAAACAACAACAACAACGTCAACAACAACAACAACGTCAAATAAACAACAACAACAACAACAACGTCAAATAAACAACAACAACAACAACAACACCGTCAAATAAACAACAACAACAACAACGTCAAATAAACAACAACAACAATGTCAAATAAACAACAACAAAAACAACGTCAACAACAACGTCAAATAAACAACAACAACAACAACGTCCACAACAACAACAACGTCAAATAAACAACAACAATAACAACAACAACAACCTCAAATAAACAACAACAACAACAACACTGTCAAATAAACAACAACAACAACAACGTCAAATAAACAACAACAAACACGTCAAATAAACAACAAAAAAAACAACGTCAACAACAACATCAAATAAACAACAACAACAACGTCAACAACAACAACAACGTCAAATAAACAACAACAACAACAACGTCAAATAAACAACAACTACAACAACAACAATGTCAAATAAACAACAACAACAACAACGTCAAACAAACAACAACAATAACAATAACAACAACGTCAACAACAACAACAACGTCAAATAAACAACAACAACAACGTCAAATAAACAACAACAACAACAACGTCAAATAAACAACAACGTCAAATAAAAAAGAACAACAACAATAACAACAACAACAACGTCAAATAAACAACAACAACGTCAATTAAACAACAACAATAACAACAACAACAACAACGTCAAATAAACAACAACAACGTCAAATAAACAACAACAAAAATAACAACAACATCAACAACAACAAAAACATCAAATAAACAACAACAACAACGTCAACAACAACAACTACGTCAAATAAACAACAACAACAACGTCAACAACAACAACGTCAAATAAACAACAACAACAACAACGTCAAATAAACAACAACAATGTCAAATAATCAACAACAACGTCAAATAAACAACAACAACGTCAACAACAACAACATCAAATAAACAACAACAACAACGTCAAGTAAACAACAACAACATCAAATAAACAACAACAACAACAATGTCAAGTAAACAACAACAACAACGTCAAGTAAACAACAATAACAACAACAACAACGTCAAATAAACAACAACAACAACGTCAACAACAACAACAACAATGTCAAATAAACAACAACAACAACAACACCGTCAACAACAACAACAACGTCAACAACAACAATAATGTCAAATAAACAACAACACCATCAACAACAACAACAATGTCAAATAAACAACAACAACAACGTCAAATAAACAACAACAATAACTATGTCAACAACAACAACAACAACGTCAAATAAACAACAACAACAACAACAACGTCAATAATAACAACAACGTCAAGTAAACAAGAACAACAACAACAACGTCAAATAAACAACAACAACAACAACAACGTCAACAACAACAACGTCAAATAAACAACAACAACGTCAAATAAAGAACAACAACAACAACAACAACAACGTCAAATAAACAACAACAACGTCAACAACAACAACAACAATGTCAAATAAACAACAACAACAACAACACCGTCAACAACAACAACAATGTCAAATAAACAACAACAACAACATAGAATAAACAACAACAACAACAACAACGTCAACAACAACAACAACGTCAAATAAACAACAACAACAACGTCAAATAAACAACAACGTCAACAACAACAACAACAACGTGAAATAAACAACAATAACAACTATGTCAACAACAACAACATCAAATAAACAACTACAACAACGTCAAAAACAATAACAACAACGTCAAATAAACAACAACAACAATAACAACGTCAAATAAACAACAACAACAACAACAACACCGTCAAATAAACAACAACAACAACAACGTCAAATAAACAACAACAACAACAACAACAACGTCAAATAAACAACAACAACAACAACGTCAAATAAACAACAACAACAACAACCTCAACAACAACAACAACTATGTCAACAACAACAAAAATGTCAAATAAACAACAACAACAACGTCAACAATAACAACAACGTCAAATAAACAACAACAACAACAACAACAATACCGTCAAATAAACAACAACAAAAACAACGTCAACAACAACGTCAAATAAACAACAACAACAACAACGTCCACAACAACAACAACGTCAAATAAACAACAACAACAACAACAACAACCTCAAATAAACAACAACAACAACAACAACACTGTCAAATAAACAACAACAACAACAACGTCAAATAAACAACAACAAACACGTCAAATAAACAACAACAAAAACAACGTCAACAACAACATCAAATAAACAACAACAACAACGTCAACAACAACAACAACGTCAAATAAACAACAACAACAACAACGTCAAATAAACAACAACTACAACAACAACAATGTCAAATAAACAACAACAACAACAACGTCAAACAAACAACAACAATAACAATAACAACAACGTCAACAACAACAACAACGTCAAATAAACAACAACAACAACGTCAAATAAACAACAACAACAACAACGTCAAATAAACAACAACGTCAAATAAAAAAGAACAACAACAATAACAACAACAACAACGTCAAATAAACAACAACGTCAAATAAAAAAGAACAACAACAATAACAACAACAACAACGTCATTTAAACAACAACAGCGTCAATTAAACAACAACAATAACAACAACAACAACAACGTCAAATAAACAACAACAACGTCAAATAAACAACAACAAAAACAACAACAACATCAACAACAACAAAAACATCAAATAAACAACAACAACAACGTCAACAACAACAACTACGTCAAATAAACAACAACAACAACGTCAACAACAACAACGTCAAATAAACAACAACAACAACAACAACGTCAAATAAACAACAACAATGTCAAATAATCAACAACAACGTCAAATAAACAACAACAACGTCAACAACAACAACATCAAATAAACAACAACAACAACGTCAAGTAAACAACAACAACATCAAATAAACAACAACAACAACAATGTCAAGTAAACAACAACAACAACGTCAAGTAAACAACAACAACAACAACAACAACAACGTCAAATAAACAACAACAACAACGTCAACAACAACAACAACAATGTCAAATAAACAACAACAACAACAACACCGTCAACAACAACAACAACGTCAACAACAACAATAATGTCAAATAAACAACAACACCATCAACAACAACAACAATGTCAAATAAACAACAACAACAACGTCAAATAAACAACAACAATAACTATGTCAACAACAACAACAACGTCAAATAAACAACAACAACAACAACGTCAATAATAACAACAACGTCAAGTAAACAACAACAACAACAACAACGTCAAATAAACAACAACAACAACAACAACGTCAACAACAACAACGTCAAATAAACAACAACAACGTCAAATAAAGAACAACAACAACAACAACAACAACGTCAAATAAACAACAACAACGTCAACAACAACAACAACAATGTCAAATAAACAACAACAACAACAACACCGTCAACAACAACAACAATGTCAAATAAACAACAACAACAACATAGAATAAACAACAACAACAACAACAACAACAACGTCAACAACAACAACAACGTCAAATAAACAACAACAACAGCGTCAAATAAACAACAACGTCAACAACAACAACAACAACGTGAAATAAACAACAATAACAACTATGTCAACAACAACAACATCAAATAAACAACTACAACAACGTCAAAAACAATAACAACAACGTCAAATAAACAACAACAACAATAACAACGTCAAATAAACAACAACAACAACAACAACACCGTCAAATAAACAACAACAACAACAACAACGTCAAATAAACAACAACAACAACAACAACGTCAAATAAACAACAACAACAACAACGTCAAATAAACAACAACAACAACAACCTCAACAACAACAACAACGTCAAATAAACAACAACAACAACTATGTCAACAACAACAAAAATGTCAAATAAACAACAACAACAACGTCAACAATAACAACAACGTCAAATAAACAACAACAACAACAATACCGTCAAATAAACAACAACAACAACAACAACACCGTCAACAACAACAACAATGTCAAATAAACAACAACAACACCAACGTCAAATAAACAACAACAACAACAACGTCAACAACAACAACAACGTCAAATAAACAACAACAACAACGTCAAATAAACAACAACGTCAAAAACAACAACAACAACGTAAAATAAACCACAACTACCATGTCAACAACAACAACATCAAATAAACAACAACAACAACAACGTCAACAACAACAACAACAACAATAACAACGTCAAATAAACAACAACAACAACAACACCGTCAAATAAACAACAACAACAACATCAACAACAACAAAAACGTCAAATAAACAACAACAACAACGTCAACAACAACTACGTCATATAAACAACAACAACGTCAAATAAACAATAACAACAACAACAACGTCAACAACAATAACGTCAAATAAACAACAACAACGTCAAATAAACAACAACAACGTCAAATAAACAACAACAACGTCAAATAAAGAACAACAACAACAACAACGTCAAATAAACAACAACAACAACGTCAACAACAACAACAACAACGTCAAATAAACAACAACAACAACGTCAAATAAACAACAACAACAACAACGTCAAATAAACAACAACGTCAACAACAATAACAACGTGAAATAAACAACAACAACTATGTCAACAATAACAACAACATCAAATAAACAACAACAACAACAACAACGTCAACAATAACAACAACATCAAATAAACAACAACAACAATAACAACGTTAAATAAACAACAACAACAACACCATCAAATAAACAACAACAACAACAACGTCAAATAAACAACAACAACAACGTCAAATAAACAACAACAACAACAACGTCAACAACAACAACAACAACAACAACAAATAAACAACAATAACAATAACTATGTCAACAACAACAACGTCAAATAAACAACAACAACAACGTCAACAACAACAACAATAACGTCAAATAAACAACCACAACAACTATGTCAACAACAACAATATCAAATAAACAACAACAACAACGTCAACAACAACAACAACGTCAAATAAACAACAACAACAACAACAACGTCAAATAAACAACAACAACAACAACAACACCGTCAAATAAACAACAACAACAACAACGTCAAATAAACAACAACAACAATGTCAAATAAACAACAACAAAAACAACGTCAACAACAACGTCAAATAAACAACAACAACAACAACGTCCACAACAACAACAACGTCAAATAAACAACAACAATAACAACAACAACAACCTCAAATAAACAACAACAACAACAACACTGTCAAATAAACAACAACAACAACAACGTCAAATAAACAACAACAAACACGTCAAATAAACAACAAAAAAAACAACGTCAACAACAACATCAAATAAACAACAACAACAACGTCAACAACAACAACAACGTCAAATAAACAACAACAACAACAACGTCAAATAAACAACAACTACAACAACAACAATGTCAAATAAACAACAACAACAACAACGTCAAACAAACAACAACAATAACAATAACAACAACGTCAACAACAACAACAACGTCAAATAAACAACAACAACAACGTCAAATAAACAACAACAACAACAACGTCAAATAAACAACAACGTCAAATAAAAAAGAACAACAACAATAACAACAACAACAACGTCAAATAAACAACAACAACGTCAATTAAACAACAACAATAACAACAACAACAACAACGTCAAATAAACAACAACAACGTCAAATAAACAACAACAAAAATAACAACAACATCAACAACAACAAAAACATCAAATAAACAACAACAACAACGTCAACAACAACAACTACGTCAAATAAACAACAACAACAACGTCAACAACAACAACGTCAAATAAACAACAACAACAACAACGTCAAATAAACAACAACAATGTCAAATAATCAACAACAACGTCAAATAAACAACAACAACGTCAACAACAACAACATCAAATAAACAACAACAACAACGTCAAGTAAACAACAACAACATCAAATAAACAACAACAACAACAATGTCAAGTAAACAACAACAACAACGTCAAGTAAACAACAATAACAACAACAACAACGTCAAATAAACAACAACAACAACGTCAACAACAACAACAACAATGTCAAATAAACAACAACAACAACAACACCGTCAACAACAACAACAACGTCAACAACAACAATAATGTCAAATAAACAACAACACCATCAACAACAACAACAATGTCAAATAAACAACAACAACAACGTCAAATAAACAACAACAATAACTATGTCAACAACAACAACAACAACGTCAAATAAACAACAACAACAACAACGTCAATAATAACAACAACGTCAAGTAAACAAGAACAACAACAACAACGTCAAATAAACAACAACAACAACAACAACGTCAACAACAACAACGTCAAATAAACAACAACAACGTCAAATAAAGAACAACAACAACAACAACAACAACGTCAAATAAACAACAACAACGTCAACAACAACAACAACAATGTCAAATAAACAACAACAACAACAACACCGTCAACAACAACAACAATGTCAAATAAACAACAACAACAACATAGAATAAACAACAACAACAACAACAACGTCAACAACAACAACAACGTCAAATAAACAACAACAACAACGTCAAATAAACAACAACGTCAACAACAACAACAACAACGTGAAATAAACAACAATAACAACTATGTCAACAACAACAACATCAAATAAACAACTACAACAACGTCAAAAACAATAACAACAACGTCAAATAAACAACAACAACAATAACAACGTCAAATAAACAACAACAACAACAACAACACCGTCAAATAAACAACAACAACAACAACGTCAAATAAACAACAACAACAACAACAACAACGTCAAATAAACAACAACAACAACAACGTCAAATAAACAACAACAACAACAACCTCAACAACAACAACAACTATGTCAACAACAACAAAAATGTCAAATAAACAACAACAACAACGTCAACAATAACAACAACGTCAAATAAACAACAACAACAACAACAACAATACCGTCAAATAAACAACAACAAAAACAACGTCAACAACAACGTCAAATAAACAACAACAACAACAACGTCCACAACAACAACAACGTCAAATAAACAACAACAACAACAACAACAACCTCAAATAAACAACAACAACAACAACAACACTGTCAAATAAACAACAACAACAACAACGTCAAATAAACAACAACAAACACGTCAAATAAACAACAACAAAAACAACGTCAACAACAACATCAAATAAACAACAACAACAACGTCAACAACAACAACAACGTCAAATAAACAACAACAACAACAACGTCAAATAAACAACAACTACAACAACAACAATGTCAAATAAACAACAACAACAACAACGTCAAACAAACAACAACAATAACAATAACAACAACGTCAACAACAACAACAACGTCAAATAAACAACAACAACAACGTCAAATAAACAACAACAACAACAACGTCAAATAAACAACAACGTCAAATAAAAAAGAACAACAACAATAACAACAACAACAACGTCAAATAAACAACAACGTCAAATAAAAAAGAACAACAACACTAACAACAACAACAACGTCATTTAAACAACAACAGCGTCAATTAAACAACAACAATAACAACAACAACAACAACGTCAAATAAACAACAACAACGTCAAATAAACAACAACAAAAACAACAACAACATCAACAACAACAAAAACATCAAATAAACAACAACAACAACGTCAACAACAACAACTACGTCAAATAAACAACAACAACAACGTCAACAACAACAACGTCAAATAAACAACAACAACAACAACAACGTCAAATAAACAACAACAATGTCAAATAATCAACAACAACGTCAAATAAACAACAACAACGTCAACAACAACAACATCAAATAAACAACAACAACAACGTCAAGTAAACAACAACAACATCAAATAAACAACAACAACAACAATGTCAAGTAAACAACAACAACAACGTCAAGTAAACAACAACAACAACAACAACAACAACGTCAAATAAACAACAACAACAACGTCAACAACAACAACAACAATGTCAAATAAACAACAACAACAACAACACCGTCAACAACAACAACAACGTCAACAACAACAATAATGTCAAATAAACAACAACACCATCAACAACAACAACAATGTCAAATAAACAACAACAACAACGTCAAATAAACAACAACAATAACTATGTCAACAACAACAACAACGTCAAATAAACAACAACAACAACAACGTCAATAATAACAACAACGTCAAGTAAACAACAACAACAACAACAACAACGTCAAATAAACAACAACAACAACAACAACGTCAACAACAACAACGTCAAATAAACAACAACAACGTCAAATAAAGAACAACAACAACAACAACAACAACGTCAAATAAACAACAACAACGTCAACAACAACAACAACAATGTCAAATAAACAACAACAACAACAACACCGTCAACAACAACAACAATGTCAAATAAACAACAACAACAACATAGAATAAACAACAACAACAACAACAACGTCAACAACAACAACAACGTCAAATAAACAACAACAACAACGTCAAATAAACAACAACGTCAACAACAACAACAACAACGTGAAATAAACAACAATAACAACTATGTCAACAACAACAACATCAAATAAACAACTACAACAACGTCAAAAACAATAACAACAACGTCAAATAAACAACAACAACAATAACAACGTCAAATAAACAACAACAACAACAACAACACCGTTAAATAAACAACAACAACAACAACGTCAAATAAACAACAACAACAACAACAACGTCAAATAAACAACAACAACAACGTCAACAATAACAACAACGTCAAATAAACAACAACAACAACAACAATACCGTCAAATAAACAACAACAACAACAACAACAACACCGTCAACAACAACAACAATGTCAAATAAACAACAACAACACCAACGTCAAATAAACAACAACAACAACAACGTCAACAACAACAACAACGTCAAATAAACAACAACAACAACGTCAAATAAACAACAACGTCAAAAACAACAACAACAACGTAAAATAAACCACAACTACCATGTCAACAACAACAACATCAAATAAACAACAACAACAACAACGTCAACAACAACAACAACAACAATAACAACGTCAAATAAACAACAACAACAACAACACCGTCAAATAAACAACAACAACAACATCAACAACAACAAAAACGTCAAATAAACAACAACAATAACGTCAACAACAACTACGTCATATAAACAACAACAACGTCAAATAAACAATAACAACAACAACAACGTCAACAACAATAACGTCAAATAAACAACAACAACGTCAAATAAACAACAACAACGTCAAATAAACAACAACAACGTCAAATAAACAACAACAACGTCAAATAAAGAACAACAACAACAACAACGTCAAATAAACAACAACAACGTCAACAACAACAACAACAACGTCAAATAAACAACAACAACAACGTCAAATAAACAACAACAACAACAACGTGAAATAAACAACAACGTCAACAACAATAACAACGTGAAATAAACAACAACAACTATGTCAACAATAACAACAAGATCAAATAAACAACAACAACAACAACAACAACGTCAACAATAACAACAACGTCAAATAAACAACAACAACAATAACAACGTTAAATAAACAACAACAACAACACCATCAAATAAACAACAACAACAACAACGTCAAATAAACAACAACAACAACGTCAAATAAACAACAACAACAACAACGTCAACAACAACAACAACAACGTCAAATAAACAACAATAACAACAACTATGTCAACAACAACAACGTCAAATAAACAACAACAACAACGTCAACAACAACAACAATAACGTCAAATAAACAACCACAACAACTATGTCAACAACAACAATATCAAATAAACAACAACAACAACGTCAACAACAACAACAACGTCAAATAAACAACAACAACAACAACAACGTCAAATAAACAACAACAACAACAACACCGTCAAATAAACAACAACAACAACAACGTCAAATAAACAACAACAACAATGTCAAATAAACAACAACAAAAACAACGTCAACAACAACGTCAAATAAACAACAACAACAACAAAGTCAACAACAACAACAACGTCAAATAAACAACAACAACAACGTCAAATAAACAACAACAACAACGTCAAATAAACAACAACAACAACAACAACAACAATGTCAAATAAACAACAACAACAACGTCAAACAAACAACAACAATAACAACAACAACAACGTCAACAACAACAACAACGTCAAATAAACAACAACAACAACAACGTCAAATAAACAACAACAACAACAACGTCAAATAAACAACAACGTCAAATAAAAAAGAACAACAACAATAACAACAACAACAACGTCAAATAAACAACAACAGCGTCAATTAAACAACAACAATAACAACAACAACAACAACGTCAAATAAACAACAACAACGTCAATTAAACAACAACAACGTCAAATAAACAACAACAAAAACAACAACAACATCAACAACAACAAAAACATCAAATAAACAACAACAACAACGTCAACAACAACAACTACGTCAAATAAACAACAACAACAACAACGTCAACAACAACAACGTCAAATAAACAACAACAACAACAACAACGTCAAATAAACAACAACAATGTCAAATAATCAACAACAACGTCAAATAAACAATAACAACGTCAACAACAACAACGTCAAATAAACAACAACAACAACGTCAAGTAAACAACAACAACATCAAATAAACAACAACAACAACAACGTCAAGTAAACAACAACAACAACGTCAACAACAACAACAACGTCAAATAAACAACAACAACAACGTCAAATAAACAACAACGTCAACAACAACAACGTGAAATAAACAACAACAACTATGTCAACAACAACGACAACATCAAATAAACAACTACAACAACGTCAAAAACAATAACAACAACGTCAAATAAACAACAACAACAATAACAACGTCAAATAAACCACAACAACAACAACAACACCGTCAAATAAACAACAACAACAACAACATCAAATAAACAACAACAACAACAACAACGTCAAATAAACAACAACAACAACAACGTCAAATAAACAACAACAACAACAACCTCAACAACAACAACAACGTCAAATAAACAACAACAACAACAACTATGTCAACAACAACAAAAATGTCAAATAAACAACAACAACAACGTCAACAATAACAACAACGTCAAATAAACAACAACAACAACAACAACAATACCGTCAAATAAACAACAACAACAACAACAACAACAACACCGTCAACAACAACAACAATGTCAAATAAACAACAACAACACCAACGTCAAATAAACAACAACAACAACAACGTCAACAACAACAACAACGTCAAATAAACAACAACAACAACGTCAAATAAACAACAACGTCAAAAATAACAACAACAACGTAAAATAAACCACAACTACCATGTCAACAACAACAACATCAAATAAACAACAACAACAACAACGTCAACAACAACAACAACAACAATAACAACGTCAAATAAACAACAACAGCAACAACACCGTCAAATAAACAACAACAACAACATCAACAACAACAAAAACGTCAAATAAACAACAACAACAACGTCAACAACAACTACGTCATATAAACAACAACAACGTCAAATAAACAATAACAACAACAACAACGTCAACAAGAATAACGTCAAATAAACAACAACAACGTCAAATAAACAACAACAAGGTCAAATAAACAACAACAACGTCAAATAAAGAACAACAACAACAACAACGTCAAATAAACAACAACAACGTCAACAACAACAACAACGTCAAATAAACAACAACAACAACAACGTCAATAATAACAACAACGTCAAGTAAACAAGAACAACAACAACAACGTCAAATAAACAACAACAACAACAACGTCAACAACAACAACGTCAAATAAACAACAACAACGTCAAATAAAGAACAACAACAACAACAACAACAACGTCAAATAAACAACAACAACGTCAACAACAACAACAACAATGTCAAATAAACAACAACAACAACAACACCGTCAACAACAACAACAATGTCAAATAAACAACAACAACAACATAGAATAAACAACAACAACAACAACAACGTCAACAACAACAACAACGTCAAATAAACAACAACAACAACGTCAAATAAACAACAACGTCAACAACAACAACAACAACGTGAAATAAACAACAATAACAACTATGTCAACAACAACAACATCAAATAAACAACTACAACAACGTCAAAAACAATAACAACAACGTCAAATAAACAACAACAACAATAACAACGTCAAATAAACAACAACAACACCGTCAAATAAACAACAACAACAACAACGTCAAATAAACAACAACAACAACAACAACGTCAAATAAACAACAACAACAACAATGTCAAATAAACAACAACAACAACATAGAATAAACAACAACAACAACAACAACGTCAACAACAACAACAACGTCAAATAAACAACAACAACAACGTCAAATAAACAACAACGTCAACAACAACAACAACAACGTGAAATAAACAACAATAACAACTATGTCAACAAAAACAACATCAAATAAACAACTACAACAACGTCAAAAACAATAACAACAACGTCAAATAAACAACAACAACAATAACAACGTCAAATAAACAACAACAACAACAACAACACCGTCAAATAAACAACAACAACAACAACAACGTCAAATAAACAACAACAACAACAACAACGTCAAATAAACAACAACAACAACAACGTCAAATAAACAACAACAACAACAACCTCAACAACAACAACAACGTCAAATAAACAACAACAACAACAACTATGTCAACAACAACAAAAATGTCAAATAAACAACAACAACAACGTCAACAATAACAACAACGTCAAATAAACAACAACAACAACAACAACAATACCGTCAAATAAACAACCACAACAACAACAACAACACCGTCAACAACAACAACAATGTCAAATAAACAACAACAATAACAACGTAAAATAAACCACAACTACCATGTCAACAACAACAACATCAAATAAACAACAACAACAACAACGTCAACAACAACAACAACAACAATAACAACGTCAAATAAACAACAACAACAACAACAACACCGTCAAATAAACAACAACAACAACATCAACAACAACAAAAACGTCAAATAAACAACAACAACAACGTCAACAACAACTACGTCATATAAACAACAACAACGTCAAATAAACAATAACAACAACAACAACGTCAACAACAATAACGTCAAATAAACAACAACAACGTCAAATAAACAACAACAACGTTAAATAAACAACAACAACGTCAAATAAAGAACAACAACAACAACAACGTCAAATAAACAACAACAACGTCAACAACAACAACAACAACGTCAAATAAACAACAACAACAACAACACCGTCAAATAAACAACAACAACAACAACGTCAAATAAACAACAACAACAATTTCAAATAAACAACAACAAAAACAACGTCAACAACAACGTCAAATAAACAACAACAACAACAACGTCAACAACAACAACAACGTCAAATAAACAACAACAACAACGTCAAATAAACAACAACAACAACAACAACAATGTCAAATAAACAACAACAACAACGTCAAACAAACAACAACAATAACAACAACAACAACAACGTCAACAACAACAACAACGTCAAATAAACAACAACAACAACAACGTCAAATAAACAACAACAACAACAACGTCAAATAAACAACAACGTCAAATAAAAAAGAACAACAACAATAACCACAACAACAACGTCAAATAAACAACAACAGCGTCAATTAAACAACAACAACACCAACGTCAAATAAACAACAACAACAACAACGTCAACAACAACAACAACATCAAATAAACAACAACAACAACGTCAAATAAACAACAACAACGTCAATTAAACAACAACAACGTCAAATAAACAACAACAAAAACAACAACAACATCAACAACAACAAAAACATCAAATAAACAACAACAACAACGTCAACAACAACAACTACGTCAAATAAACAACAACAACAACAACGTCAAATAAACTATAACAACAACAACAACGTCAACAACAACAACGTCAAATAAACAACAACAACAACAACAACGTCAAATAAACAACAACAATGTCAAATAATCAACAACAACGTCAAATAAACAATAACAACGTCAACAACAACAACGTCAAATAAACAACAACAACAACGTCAAGTAAACAACAACAACATCAAATAAACAACAACAACAACAACGTCAAGTAAACAACAACAACAACGTCAACAACAACAACAACGTCAAATAAACAACAACAACAACGTCAAATAAACAACAACGTCAACAACAACAACGTGAAATAAACAACAACAACTATGTCAACAACAACAACAACATCAAATAAACAACTACAACAACGTCAAAAACAATAACAACAACGTCAAATAAACAACAACAACAATAACAACGTCAAATAAACAACAACAACAACAACAACAACACCGTCAAATAAACAACAACAACAACAACAACGTCAAATAAACAACAACAACAACAACAACGTCAAATAAACAACAACAACAACAACGTCAAATAAACAACAACAACAACAACCTCAACAACAACAACAACGTCAAATAAACAACAACAACAACAACTATGTCAACAACAACAAAAATGTCAAATAAACAACAACAACAACGTCAACAATAACAACAACGTCAAATAAACAACAACAACAACAACAACAATACCGTCAAATAAACAACAACAACAACAACAACAACACCGTCAACAACAACAACAATGTCAAATAAACAACAACAACACCAACGTCAAATAAACAACAACAACAACAACGTCAACAACAACAACAACGTCAAATAAACAACAACAACAACGTCAAATAAACAACAACGTCAAAAACAACAACAACAACGTAAAATAAACCACAACTACCATGTCAACAACAACAACATCAAATAAACAACAACAACAACAACGTCAACAACAACAACAACAACAATAACAACGTCAAATAAACAACAACAACAACAACACCGTCAAATAAACAACAACAACAACATCAACAACAAAAACGTCAAATAAACAACAACAACAACGTCAACAACAACTACGTCATATAAACAACAACAACGTCAAATAAACAATAACAACAACAACAACGTCAACAACAATAACGTCAAATAAACAACAACAACAACGTCAAATAAACAACAACAACGTCAAATAAACAACAACAACGTCAAATAAAGAACAACAACAACAACAACGTCAAATAAACAACAACAACGTCAACAACAACAACAACGTCAAATAAACAACAACAACAACAACGTCAATAATAACAACAACGCCAAGTAAACAAGAACAACAACAACAACGTCAAATAAACAACAACAACAACAACAACGTCAACAACAACAACGTCAAATAAACAACAACAACGTCAAATAAAGAACAACAACAACAACAACAACAACGTCAAATAAACAACAACAACGTCAACAACAACAACAACAATGTCAAATAAACAACAACAACAACAACACCGTCAACAAAAACAACAATGTCAAATAAACAACAACAACAACATAGAATAAACAACAACAACAACAACAACGTCAACAACAACAACAACGTCAAATAAACAACAACAACAACGTCAAATAAACAACAACGTCAACAACAACAACAACAACGTGAAATAAACAACAATAACAACTATGTCAACAACAACAACATCAAATAAACAACTACAACAACGTCAAAAACAATAACAACAACGTCAAATAAACAACAACAACAATAACAACGTCAAATAAACAACAACAACAACAACAACACCGTCAAATAAACAACAACAACAACAACAACGTCAAATAAACAACAACAACAACAACAACAACGTCAAATAAACAACAACAACAACAACGTCAAATAAACAACAACAACAACAACCTCAACAACAACAACAACGTCAAATAAACAACAACAACAACAACAAAAATGTCAAATAAACAACAACAACAACGTCAACAATAACAACAACGTCAAATAAACAACAACAACAACAACAACAATACCGTCAAATAAACAACAACAACAACAACAACAACAACACCGTCAACAACAACAACAATGTCAAATAAACAACAACAACACCAACGTCAAATAAACAACAACAACAACAACGTCAACAACAACAACAACGTCAAATAAACAACAACAACAACGTCAAAAACAACAACAACAACGTAAAATAAACCACAACTACCATGTCAACAACAACAACATCAAATAAACAACAACAACAACAACGTCAACAACAACAACAACAACAATAACAACGTCAAATAAACAACAACAACAACAACACCGTCAAATAAACAACAACAACAACATCAACAACAACAAAAACGTCAAATAAACAACAACAACAACGTCAACAACAACTACGTCATATAAACAACAACAACGTCAAATAAACAATAACAACAACAACAACAACGTCAACAACAATAACGTCAAATAAACAACAACAACGTCAAATAAACAACAACAACGTCAAATAAACAACAACAACGTCAAATAAAGAACAACAACAACAACAACGTCAAATAAACAACAACAACGTCAACAACAACAACAACAACGTCAAATAAACAACAACAACAACGTCAAATAAACAACAACAACAACAACGTCAAATAAACAACAACGTCAACAACAATAACAACGTGAAATAAACAACAACAACTATGTCAACAATAACAACAACATCAAATAAACAACAACAACAACAACAACGTCAACAATAACAACAACGTCAAATAAACAACAACAACAACAATAACAACGTTAAATAAACAACAACAACAACACCATCAAATAAACAACAACAACAACAACGTCAAATAAACAACAACAACAACGTCAAATAAACAACAACAACAACAACGTCAAATAAACAACAACGTCAAATAAAAAAGAACAACAACAATAACAACAACAACAACGTCAAATAAACAACAACAGCGTCAATTAAACAACAACAATAACAACAACAACAACAACGTCAAATAAACAACAACAACAACGTCAAATAAACAACAACAAAAACAACAACAACATCAACAACAACAAAAACATCAAATAAACAACAACAACAACGTCAACAACAACAACTACGTCAAATAAACAACAACAACAACGTCAACAACAACAACGTCAAATAAACAACAACAACAACAACGTCAAATAAACAACAACAATGTCAAATAATCAACAACAACGTCAAATAAACAACAACAACGTCAACAACAACAATATCAAATAAACAACAACAACAACGTCAAGTAAACAACAACAACATCAAATAAACAACAACAACAACAATGTCAAGTAAACAACAACAACAACGTCAAGTAAACAACAACAACAACAACAACAACAACGTCAAATAAACAACAACAACAACGTCAACAACAACAACAACAATGTCAAATAAACAACAACAACAACAACACCGTCAACAACAACAACAACGTCAACAACAACAATAATGTCAAATAAACAAAAACAACAACAACAACACCATCAACAACAACAACAATGTCAAATAAACAACAACAACAACGTCAAATAAACAACAACAATAACTATGTCAACAACAACAACAACAACGTCAAATAAACAACAACAACAAAATCAATAATAACAACAACGTCAAGTAAACAAGAACAACAACAACAACGTCAAATAAACAACAACAACAACAACAATGTCAACAACAACAACGTCAAATAAACAACAACAACGTCAAATAAAGAACAACAACAACAACAACAACAACGTCAAATAAACAACAACAACGTCAACAACAACAACAACAATGTCAAATAAACAACAACAACAACAACACCGTCAACAACAACAACAATGTCAAATAAACAACAACAACAACATAGAATAAACAACAACAACAACAACAACGTCAACAACAACAACAACGTCAAATAAACAACAACAACAACGTCAAATAAACAACAACGTCAACAACAACAACAACGTGAAATAAACAACAATAACAACTATGTCAACAACAACAACATCAAATAAACAACTACAACAACGTCAAAAACAATAACAACAACGTCAAATAAACAACAACAACAATAACAACGTCAAATAAACAACAACAACAACAACAACACCGTCAAATAAACAACAACAACAACAACGTCAAATAAACAACAACAACAACAACAACGTCAAATAAACAACAACAACAACAACAACGTCAAATAAACAACAACAACAACAACCTCAACAACAACAACAACGTCAAATAAACAACAACAACAACAACTATGTCAACAACAACAAAAATGTCAAATAAACAACAACAACAACGTCAACAATAACAACAACGTCAAATAAACAACAACAACAACAACAACAATACCGTCAAATAAACAACAACAACAACAACAACAACACCGTCAACAACAACAACAATGTCAAATAAACAACAACAACACCAACGTCAAATAAACAACAACAACAACAACGTCAACAACAACAACAACATCAAATAAACAACAACAACAACGTCAAATAAACAACAACGTCAAAAACAACAACAACAACGTAAAATAAACCACAACTACCATGTCAACAACAACAACATCAAATAAATAACAACAACAACAACGTCAACAACAACAACAACAATAACAACGTCAAATAAACAACAACAACAACAACATCGTCAAATAAACAACAACAACAACATCAACAACAACAAAAACGTCAAATAAACAACAACAACAACGTCAACAACAACTACGTCATATAAACAACCACAACGTCAAATAAACAATAACAACAACAACAACGTCAACAACAATAACGTCAAATAAACAACAACAACGTCAAATAAACAACAACAACGTCAAATAAACAACAACAACGTCAAATAAAGAACAACAACAACAACAACGTCAAATAAACAACAACAACGTCAACAACAACAACAACAACAACGTCAAATAAACAACAACAACTACGTCAAATAAACAACAACAACAACAACAACGTCAAATAAACAACAACGTCAACAACAATAACAACGTGAAATAAACAACAACAACTATGTCAACAATAACAACAACATCAAATAAACAACAACAACAACAACAACGTCAACAATAACAACAACGTCAAATAAACAACAACAACAATAACAACGTTAAATAAACAACAACAACAACACCATCAAATAAACAACAACAACAACAACGTCAAATAAACAACAACAACAACGTCAAATAAACAACAACAACAACAACGTCAACAACAACAACAACAACAACGTCAAATAAACAACAATAACAACAACTATGTCAACAACAACAACGTCAAATAAACAACAACAACAACGTCAACAACAACAACAATAACGTCAAATAAACAACCACAACAACTATGTCAACAACAACAATATCAAATAAACAACAACAACAACGTCAACAACAACAACAACGTCAAATAAACAACAACAACAACAACAACGTCAAATAAACAACAACAACAACAACACCGTCAAATAAACAACAACAACAACAACGTCAAATAAACAACAACAACAATGTCAAATAAACAACAACAAAAACAACGTCAACAACAACGTCAAATAAACAACAACAACAACAACGTCAACAACAACAACAACGTCAAATAAACAACAACAACAACGTCAAATAAACAACAACAACAACAACAACAATGTCAAATAAACAACAACAACGTCAAACAAACAACAACAATAACAACAACAACAACGTCAACAACAACAACAACGTCAAATAAACAACAACAACAACAACGTCAAATAAACAACAACAACAACAACGTCAAATAAACAACAACGTCAAATAAAAAAGAACAACAACAATAACAACAACAACAACGTCAAATAAACAACAACAGCGTCAATTAAACAACAACAATAACAACAACAACAACAACAACGTCAAATAAACAACAACAACGTCAATTAAACAACAACAACGTCAAATAAACAACAACAAAAACAACAACAACATCAACAACAACAAAAACATCAAATAAACAACAACAACAACGTCAACAACAACAACTACGTCAAATAAACAACAACAACAACAACGTCAAATAAACTATAACAACAACAACAACGTCAACAACAACAACGTCAAATAAACAACAACAACAACAACAACGTCAAATAAACAACAACAATGTCAAATAATCAACAACAACGTCAAATAAACAATAACAACGTCAACAACAACAACGTCAAATAAACAACAACAACAACGTCAAGTAAACAACAACAACATCAAATAAACAACAACAACAACAACGTCAAGTAAACAAAACCAACAACGTCAACAACAACAACAACGTCAAATAAACAACAACAACAACGTCAAATAAACAACAACGTCAACAACAACAACGTGAAATAAACAACAACAACTATGTCAACAACAACAACAACATCAAATAAACAACTACAACAACGTCAAAAACAATAACAACAACGTCAAATAAACAACAACAACAATAACAACGTCAAATAAACAACAACAACAACAACAACAACACCGTCAAATAAACAACAACAACAACAACGTCAAATAAACAACAACAACAACAACAACGTCAAATAAACAACAACAACAACAACGTCAAATAAACAACAACAACAACAACCTCAACAACAACAACAACGTCAAATAAACAACAACAACAACAACTATGTCAACAACAACAAAAATGTCAAATAAATAACAACAACAACGTCAACAATAACAACAACGTCAAATAAACAACAACAACAACAACAACAATACCGTCAAATAAACAACAACAACAACAACAACAACAACACCGTCAACAACAACAACAATGTCAAATAAACAACAACAACACCAACGTCAAATAAACAACAACAACAACAACGTCAACAACAACAACAACGTCAAATAAACAACAACAACAACGTCAAATAAACAACAACGTCAAAAACAACAACAACAACGTAAAATAAACCACAACTACCATGTCAACAACAACAACATCAAATAAACAACAACAACAACAACGTCAACAACAACAACAACAACAATAACAACGTCAAATAAACAACAACAACAACAACACCGTCAAATAAACAACAACAACAACATCAACAACAACAAAAACGTCAAATAAACAACAACAATAACGTCAACAACAATAACGTCAAATAAACAACAACAACGTCAAATAAACAACAACAACGTCAAATAAACAACAACAACGTCAAATAAAGAACAACAACAACAACAACGTCAAATAAACAACAACAACGTCAACAACAACAACAACAACGTCAAATAAACAACAACAACAACGTCAAATAAACAACAACAACAACAACGTCAAATAAACAACAACGTCAACAACAATAACAACGTGAAATAAACAACAACAACTATGTCAACAATAACAACAACATCAAATAAACAACAACAACAACAACAACGTCAACAATAACAACAACGTCAAATAAACAACAACAACAATAACAACGTTAAATAAACAACAACAACAACACCATCAAATAAACAACAACAACAACAACGTCAAATAAACAACAACAACAACGTCAAATAAACAACAACAACAACAACGTCAACAACAACAACAACAACGTCAAATAAACAACAATAACAACAACTATGTCAACAACAACAACGTCAAATAAACAACAACAACAACAACAACGTCAACAATAACAACAATAACGTCAAATAAACAACCACAACAACTATGTCAACAACAACAATATCAAATAAACAACAACAACAACGTCAACAACAACAACAACGTCAAATAAACAACAACAACAACAACATCAAATAAACAACAACAACAACAACACCGTCAAATAAACAACAACAACAACAACGTCAAATAAACAACAACAACAATGTCAAATAAACAACAACAAAAACAACGTCAACAACAACGTCAAATAAACAACAACAACAACAACGTCAACAACAACAACAACGTCAAATAAACAACAACAACAACGTCAAATAAACAACAACAACAACAACAACGTCAAATAAACAACAACTACAACAACAACAATGTCAAATAAACAACAACAACAACAAGGTCAAACAAACAACAACAATAACAACAACAACAACGTCAACAACAACAACAACGTCAAATAAACAACAACAATGTCAAATAAACAACAACGTCAAATAAAAAAGAACAACAACAATAACAACAACAACAACGTCAAATAAACAACAACAGCGTCAATTAAACAACAACAATAACAACAACAACAACAACAACGTCAAATAAACAACAACAACGTCAATTAAACAACAACAACGTCAAATAAACAACAACAAAAACAACAACAACATCAACAACAACAAAAACATCAAATAAACAACAACAACAACGTCAACAACAACAACTACGTCAAATAAACAACAACAACAACGTCAACAACAACAACGTCAAATAAACAACAACAACAACAACGTCAAATAAACAACAACAATGTCAAATAATCAACAACAACGTCAAATAAACAACAACAACGTCAACAACAACAACGTCAAATAAACAACAACAACAACGTCAAGTAAACAACAACAACATCAAATAAACAACAACAACAACAATGTCAAGTAAACAACAACAACAACAACGTCAAGTAAACAACAACAACAACAACAACGTCAAATAAACAACAACAACAACGTCAACAACAACAACAACAATGTCAAATAAACAACAACAACAACAACACTGTCAACAACAACAACAACGTCAACAACAACAATAATGTCAAATAAACAACAACAACAACAACACCATCAACAACAACAACAATGTCAAATAAACAACAACAACAACGTCAAATAAACAACAACAATAACTATGTCAACAACAACAACAACAACAACGTCAAATAAACAACAACAACAACAACGTCAATAATAACAACAACGTCAAGTAAACAAGAACAACAACAACAACGTCAAATAAACAACAACAACAACAACGTCAACAACAACAACGTCAAATAAACAACAACAACGTCAAATAAAGAACAACAACAACAACAACAACAACAACGTCAAATAAACAACAACAACGTCAACAACAACAACAACAATGTCAAATAAACAACAACAACAACAACACCGTCAACAACAACAACAATGTCAAATAAACAACAACAACAACATAGAATAAACAACAACAACAACAAAGTCAACAACAACAACAACAACGTCAAATAAACAACAACAACAACGTCAAATAAACAACAACGTCAACAACAACAACAACAACGTGAAATAAACAACAACAACAACTATGTCAACAACAACAACATCAAATAAACAACTACAACAACGTCAAAAACAATAACAACAACGTCAAATAAACAACAACAACAATAACAACGTCAAATAAACAACAACAACAACAACAACACCGTCAAATAAACAACAACAACAACAACAACAACAACGTCAAATAAACAACAACAACAACAACGTCAAATAAACAGCAACAACAACAACTTCAACAACAACAACAACGTCAAATAAACAACAACAACAACAACTATGTCAACAACAACAAAAATGTCAAATAAACAACAACAACAACGTCAACAATAACAACAACGTCAAATAAACAACAACAACAACAACAACAACAACGTCAAATAAACAACAACGACGACAATACCGTCAAATAAACAACAACAACGTCAAATAAACAACAACAACAACAACAACACCGTCAAATAAACAACAACAACTACGTCAAATAAACAACAACAACAACGTCAAATAAACAACAACAACAACAACAACAACAACAATGTCACCCACAACAACGTCAAATAAATAACAACAACAATGTCAAATAAACAACAATACTAAAACAACGTCAAATAAACAACAACAACAACAACAACGTCAACAACAACAACAACGTCAAATAAACAACAACAATGTCAAATAAACAACAACGTCAAATAAAAAAGAACAACAACAATAACAACAACAACAACGACAAATAAACAACAACAGCGTCAATTAAACAACAACAATAACAACAACAACAACAACGTCAAATAAACAACAACAACGTCAATTAAACAACAACAACGTCAAATAAACAACAACAAAAACAACAACAACATCAACAACAACAAAAACATCAAATAAACAACAACAACAACGTCAACAACAACAACTACGTCAAATAAACAACAACAACGTCAAATAAACAACAACTACAACAACAACAATGTCAAATAAACAACAACAACAACAAGGTCAAACAAACAACAACAATAACAACAACAACAACGTCAACAACAACAACAACGTCAAATAAACAACAACAATGTCAAATAAACAACAACGTCAAATAAAAAAGAACAACAACAATAACAACAACAACAACGTCAAATAAACAACAACAGCGTCAATTAAACAACAACAATAACAACAACAACAACAACAACGTCAAATAAACAACAACAACGTCAATTAAACAACAACAACGTCAAATAAACAACAACAAAAACAACAACAACATCAACAACAACAAAAACATCAAATAAACAACAACAACAACGTCAACAACAACAACTACGTCAAATAAACAACAACAACAACGTCAACAACAACAACGTCAAATAAACAACAACAACAACAACGTCAAATAAACAACAACAATGTCAAATAATCAACAACAACGTCAAATAAACAACAACAACGTCAACAACAACAACGTCAAATAAACAACAACAACAACGTCAAGTAAACAACAACAACATCAAATAAACAACAACAACAACAATGTCAAGTAAACAACAACAACAACAACGTCAAGTAAACAACAACAACAACAACAACGTCAAATAAACAACAACAACAACGTCAACAACAACAACAACAATGTCAAATAAACAACAACAACAACAACACTGTCAACAACAACAACAACGTCAACAACAACAATAATGTCAAATAAACAACAACAACAACAACACCATCAACAACAACAACAATGTCAAATAAACAACAACAACAACGTCAAATAAACAACAACAATAACTATGTCAACAACAACAACAACAACAACGTCAAATAAACAACAACAACAACAACGTCAATAATAACAACAACGTCAAGTAAACAAGAACAACAACAACAACGTCAAATAAACAACAACAACAACAACGTCAACAACAACAACGTCAAATAAACAACAACAACGTCAAATAAAGAACAACAACAACAACAACAACAACAACGTCAAATAAACAACAACAACGTCAACAACAACAACAACAATGTCAAATAAACAACAACAACAACAACACCGTCAACAACAACAACAATGTCAAATAAACAACAACAACAACATAGAATAAACAACAACAACAACAAAGTCAACAACAACAACAACAACGTCAAATAAACAACAACAACAACGTCAAATAAACAACAACGTCAACAACAACAACAACAACGTGAAATAAACAACAACAACAACTATGTCAACAACAACAACATCAAATAAACAACTACAACAACGTCAAAAACAATAACAACAACGTCAAATAAACAACAACAACAATAACAACGTCAAATAAACAACAACAACAACAACAACAACACCGTCAAATAAACAACAACAACAACAACAACAACAACGTCAAATAAACAACAACAACAACAACGTCAAATAAACAGCAACAACAACAACTTCAACAACAACAACAACGTCAAATAAACAACAACAACAACAACTATGTCAACAACAACAAAAATGTCAAATAAACAACAACAACAACGTCAACAATAACAACAACGTCAAATAAACAACAACAACAACAACAACAACAACGTCAAATAAACAACAACGACGACAATACCGTCAAATAAACAACAACAACGTCAAATAAACAACAACAACAACAACAACACCGTCAAATAAACAACAACAACTACGTCAAATAAACAACAACAACAACGTCAAATAAACAACAACAACAACAACAACAACAATGTCACCCACAACAACGTCAAATAAATAACAACAACAATGTCAAATAAACAACAATACTAAAACAACGTCAAATAAACAACAACAACAACAACAACGTCAACAACAACAACAACGTCAAATAAACAACAACAATGTCAAATAAACAACAACGTCAAATAAAAAAGAACAACAACAATAACAACAACAACAACGACAAATAAACAACAACAGCGTCAATTAAACAACAACAATAACAACAACAACAACAACGTCAAATAAACAACAACAACGTCAATTAAACAACAACAACGTCAAATAAACAACAACAAAAACAACAACAACATCAACAACAACAAAAACATCAAATAAACAACAACAACAACGTCAACAACAACAACTACGTCAAATAAACAACAACAACAACGTCAACAACAACAACGTCAAATAAACAACAACAACAACAACGTCAAATAAACAACAACAATGTCAAATAATCAACAACAACGTCAAATAAACAACAACAACGTCAACAACAACAACGTCAAATAAACAACAACAACAACGTCAAGTAAACAACAACAACATCAAATAAACAACAACAACAACAATGTCAAGTAAACAACAACAACAACAACGTCAAGTAAACAACAACAACAATAACAACGTCAAATAAACAACAACAACAACGTCAACAACAACAACAACAATGTCAAATAAACAACAACAACAACAACACTGTCAACAACAACAACAACGTCAACAACAACAATAATGTCAAATAAACAACAACAACAACAACAACACCATCAACAACAACAACAATGTCAAATAAACAACAACAACAACGTCAAATAAACAACAACAATAACTATGTCAACAACAACAACAACAACAACGTCAAATAAACAACAACAACAACAACGTCAATAATAACAACAACGTCAAGTAAACAAGAACAACAACAACAACGTCAAATAAACAACAACAACAACAACGTCAACAACAACAACGTCAAATAAACAACAACAACGTCAAATAAAGAACAACAACAACAACAACAACAACGTCAAATAAACAACAACAACGTCAACAACAACAACAACAATGTCAAATAAACAACAACAACAACACCGTCAACAACAACAACAATGTCAAATAAACAACAACAACAACATAGAATAAACAACAACAACAACAAAGTCAACAACAACAACAACAACGTCAAATAAACAACAACAACAACGTCAAATAAACAACAACGTCAACAACAACAACAACAACGTGAAATAAACAACAACAACAACTATGTCAACAACAACAACATCAAATAAACAACTACAACAACGTCAAAAACAATAACAACAACGTCAAATAAACAACAACAACAATAACAACGTCAAATAAACAACAACAACAACAACAACACCGTCAAATAAACAACAACAACAACAACAAAAACAACGTCAAATAAACAACAACAACAACAACGTCAAATAAACAGCAACAACAACAACTTCAACAACAACAACAACGTCAAATAAACAACAACAACAACAACTATGTCAACAACAACAAAAATGTCAAATAAACAACAACAACAACGACAACAATAACAACAACGTCAAATAAACAACAACAACAACAACAACAACGTCAAATAAACAACAACGACGACAATACCGTCAAATAAACAACAACAACGTCAAATAAACAACAACAACAACAACACCGTCAAATAAACAACAACAACTACGTCAAATAAACAACAACAACAACGTCAAATAAACAACAACAACAACAACAACAACAATGTCACCCACAACAACGTCAAATAAATAACAACAACAATGTCAAATAAACAACAATACTAAAACAACGTCAAATAAACAACAACAACAACAACAACAACGTCAACAACAACAACAACAACAATGTCAAATAAACAACAACAACAACGTCAACAACAACAACAATGTCAAATAAATAACAACAACAACGTCAAATAAACAACAACAACACCGTCAACAACAACACCGTCAACAACAACAACAATGTCAAATAAACAACAACAACGTCAAATAAACAACAACAACAACATCAACAACAACAACAACGTCAAATAAACAACAACAACAACGTCAAGTAAACAACAACGTCAACAACAATAACAACGTGAAATAAACAACAACAACTATGTCAACAATAACAACAACATCAAATAAACAACAACAACAACAACAACGTCAACAATAACAACAACGTCAAATAAACAACAACAACAACAATAACAACGTTAAATAAACAACAACAACAACAACACCATCAAATAAACAACAACAACAACAACGTCAAATAAACAACAACAACAACGTCAAATAAAAAACAACAACAACGACAACATCAACAACAACAACAACGTCAAATAAACAACAATAACAACAACTATGTCAACAACAACAACGTCATATAAACAACAACAACAACGTCAACAACGAAAACAATAACGTCAAATAAACAACCATAACAACTATGTCAACAACAACAATGTCAAATAAACAACAACAACAACGTCAACAACAACAACAACGTCAAATAAACAACAACAACAACAACCTCAAATAAACAACAACAACAACAACACCGTCAAATAAACACCAACAACAACAACGTCAAATAAACAACAACAACAACGTCAAATAAACAACAACAACAACGTCAACAACAACAACAACGTCAATTAAACAACAACAACAACAACGTCAAATAAACAACAACTACAACAACAACAATGTCAAATAAACAACAACAACAACAACGTCAAACAAACAACAACAATAACAACAACAACAACGTCAACAACAACAACAACGTCAAATAAACAACAACAACAACAACGTCAACAACAACAACAACGTCAAATAAACAACAACAACAACAACGTCAAATAAACAACAATAACAACGTCAAATAAACAACAACGTCAAATAAAAAAGAACAACAACAATAACAACAACAACAACGTCAAATAAACAACAACAGCGTCAATTAAACAACAACAATAACAACAACAACAACAACATCAAATAAACAACAACAACGTCAATTAAACAACAACAACGTCAAATAAACAACAACAAAAACAACAACAACTTCAACAACAACAAAAACATCAAATAAACAACAACAACAACGTCAACAACAACAACTACGTCAAATAAACAACAACAACAACGTCAACAACAACAACGTCAAATAAACAACAACAACAACAACGTCAAATAAACAACAACAATGTCAAATAATCAACAACAACGTCAAATAAACAACAACAACGTCAACAACAACAACGTCAAATAAACAACAACAACAACGTCAAGTAAACAACAACAACATCAAATAAACAACAACAACAACAACAACAACGTCAAGTAGACAACAACAACAACAACAACGTCAAATAAACAACAACAACAACAACGTCAACAACAACAACAATGTCAAATAAACAACAACAACAACAACACCGTCAACAACAACAACAACGTCAACAACAACAATAATGTCAAATAAACAACAACAACAACAACAACACCATCAACAACAACAACAATGTCAAATAAACAACAACAACAACGTCAAATAAACAACAACAATAACTATGTCAACAACAACAATAACAACCACGTCAAATAAACAACAACAACAACAACGTCAATAATAACAACAACGTCAAGTAAACAAGAACAACAACAACAACGTCAAATAAACAACAACAACAACAACAACGTCAACAACAACAACGTCAAATAAACAACAACAACGTCAAATAAAGAACAACAACAACAACAACAATGTCAAATAAACAACAACAACGTCAACAACAACAACAACAATGTCAAATAAACAACAACAACAACAACACCGTCAACAACAACAACAATGTCAAATAAACAACAACAACAACATAGAATAAACAACAACAACAACAACAACAACGTCAACAACAACAACAACAACGTCAAATAAACAACAACAACAACATCAAATAAACAACAACGTCAACAACAACAACAACAACGTGAAATAAACAACAACAACAACTATGTCAACAACAACAACATCAAATAAACAACTACAACAACGTCAAAAACAATAACAACAACGTCAAATAAACAACAACAACAATAACAACGTCAAATAAACAACAACAACAACAACAACAACACCGTCAAATAAACAACAACAACAAAAACAACGTCAAATAAACAACAACAACAACAACAACAACGTCAAATAAACAACAACAACAACAACGTCAAATAAACAACAACAACAACAACTTCAACAACAACAACAACGTCAAATAAACAACAACAACAACAACTATGTCAACAACAACAAAAATGTCAAATAAACAACAACAACAACGTCAACAATAACAACAACGTCAAATAAACAACAACAACAACAACGTCAAATAAACAACAACGACGACAATACCGTCAAATAAACAACAACAACGTCAAATAAACAACAACAACAACAACACCGTCAAATAAACAACAACAACTACGTCAAATAAACAACAACAACAACGTCAAATAAACAACAACAACAACAACAATGTCACCCACAACAACGTCAAATAAATAACAACAACAATGTCAAATAAACAACAATACTAAAACAACGTCAAATAAACAACAACAACAACAACAACGTCAACAACAACAACAACAACAATGTCAAATAAACAACAACAACAACAACGTCAACAACAACAACAATGTCAAATAAATAACAACAACAACGTCAAATAAACAACAACAACACCATCAACAACAACACCGTCAACAACAACAACAATGTCAAATAAACAACAACAACGTCAAATAACCAACAACAACAACAACATCAACAACAACAACAACGTCAAATAAACAACAACAACAACGTCAAATAAACAACAACGTCAACAACAATAACAACGTGAAATAAACAACAACAACTATGTCAACAATAACAACAACATCAAATAAACAACAACAACGTCAACAATAACAACAACGTCAAATAAACAACAACAACAACAACACCATCAAATAAACAACAACAACAACAACGTCAAATAAACAACAACAACAACATCAAATAAACAACAACAACAACGACAACGTCAACAACAACAACAACAACGTCAAATAAACAACAATAACAACAACTATGTCAACAACAACAACGTCATATAAACAACAACAACAACGTCAACAACAACAACAATAACGTCAAATAAACAACCATAACAACTATGTCAACAACAACAATGTCAAATAAACAACAACAACAACGTCAACAACAACAACAACGTCAAATAAACAACAACAACAACAACAACCTCAAATAAACAATAACAACAACAACACCGTCAAATAAACAACAACAACAACAACAACGTCAAATAAACAACAACAACAACGTCAAATAAACAACAACAAAAACAATGTCAACAACAACATCAAATAAACAACAACAACAACGTCAACAACAACAACAACGTCAAATAAACAACAACAACAACGTCAAATAAACAACTACTACAACAACACCAATGTCAAATAAACAACAACAACAACAACAACGTCAAACAAACAACAACAATAACAACAACAACAACGTCAACAACAACAACAACGTCAAATAAACAACAACAACAACAACAACGTCAAATAAACAACAACAACAACAACGTCAAATAAACAACAACGTCAAATAAAAAAGAACAACAACAATAACAACAACAACAACGTCAAATAAACAACAACAGCGTCAATTAAACAACAACAATAACAACAACAACAACGTCAAATAAACAACAACAACGTCAATTAAACAACAACAACGTCAAATAAACAACAACCAAAACAACAACAACAACAACAACAACAAAAACATCAAATAAACAACAACAACAACGTCAACAACAACAACTACGTCAAATAAACAACAACAACAACGTCAACAACAACAACGTCAAATAAACAACAACAACAACAACGTCAAATAAACAACAACAATGTCAAATAATCAACAACAACGTCAAATAAACAACAACAACAACGTCAACAACAACAACAACAATGTCAAATAAACAACAACAACAACAACACCGTCAACAACAACAACAACGTCAACAACAATAATAATGTCACATAAACAACAACAACAACAACACCATCAACAACAACAACAATGTCAAATAAACAACAACAACAACGTCAAACAAACAACAACAATAACTATGTCAACAACAACAATAACAACAACGTCAAATAAACAACAACAACAACAACAACGTCAATAATAACAACAACGTCAAGTAAACAAGAACAACAGCAACAACGTCAAATAAACAACAACAACAACAACAACGTCAACAACAACAACGTCAAATAAACAACAACAACGTCAAATAAAGAACAACAACAACAACAACAACAACAACAACGTCAAATAAACAACAACAACGTCAACAACAACAACAACAATGTCAAATAAACAACAACAACAATAACACCGTCAACAACAACAACAATGTCAAATAAACAACAACAACAACATAGAATAAACAACAACAACAACAACGTCAACAACAACAACAACAACGTCAAATAAACAACAACAACAACATCAAATAAACAACAACGTCAACAACAACAACAACAACGTCAAATAAACAACAACAACAACATCAAATAAACAACAACGTCAACAACAACAACAACAACGTGAAATATACAACAACAACAACTATGTCAACAACAACAACATCAAATAAACAACTACAACAACGTCAAAAACAATAACAACAACGTCAAATAAACAACAACAACAATAACAACGTCAAATAAACAACAACAACAACAACAACACCGTCAAATAAACAACAACAACAACAACGTCAAATAAACAACAACAACAACAACAACAACAACGTCAAATAAACAACAACAACAACAACGTCAAATAAACAACAACAACAACAACCTCAACAACAACAACAACGTCAAATAAACAACAACAACAACAACTATGTCAACAACAACAAAAATGTCAAATAAACAACAACAACAACGTCAACAATAACAACAACATCAAATAAACAACAACAACAACAACAACAACAACAATACCGTCAAATAAACAACAACAACAGCAACAACAACAACAACAACACCGTCAACAACAACACCAACGTCAAATAAACAACAACAACAACAAAGTCAAATAAACAACAACAACAACAACGTCAACAACAACAACAACAACGTCAAATAAACAACAACGTCAAAAACAACAACAACGTAAAATAAACCACAACTACCATGTCAACAACAACAACATCAAATAAACAACAACAACAACAACAATAACAACGTCAAATAAACAACAACAACAACAACGTCAAATTAACAACAACAACAACGACAACGTCAACAACAACAACAACAACGTCAAATAAACAACAATAACAACAACTATGTCAACAACAACAACGTCATATAAACAACAACAACAACGTCAACAACAACAACAATAACGTCAAATAAACAACCATAACAACTATGTCAACAACAACAATGTCAAATAAACAACAACTACAACGTCAACAACAACAACAACGTCAAATAAACAACAACAACAACAACAACCTCAAATAAACAACAACAACAACACCGTCAAATAAACAACAACAACAACAACGTCAAATAAACAACAACAAACACGTCAAATAAACAACAACAAAAACAACGTCAACAACAACATCAAATAAACAACAACAACAACGTCAACAACAACAACAACGTCAAATAAACAACAACAACAACAACGTCAAATAAACAACAACTACAACAACAACAATGTCAAATAAACAACAACAACAACAACGTCAAACAAACAACAACAATAACAACAACAACAATGTCAACAACAACAACAACGTCAAATAAACAACAACAACAACAACGTCAAATAAACAACAACAACAACAACGTCAAATAAACAACAACGTCAAATAAAAAAGAACAACAACAATAACAACAACAACAACGTCAAATAAACAACAACAGCGTCAATTAAACAACAACAATAACAACAACAACAACAACGTCAAATAAACAACAACAACGTCAATTAAACAACAACAACGTCAAATAAACAACAACAAAAACAACAACAACATCAACAACAACAAAAACATCAAATAAACAACAACAACAACGTCAACAACAACAACTACGTCAAATAAACAACAACAACAACGTCAACAACAACAACGTCAAATAAACAACAACAACAACAACGTCAAATAAACAACAACAATGTCAAATAATCAACAACAACGTCAAATAAACAACAACAACGTCAACAACAACAACGTCAAATAAACAACAACAACAACAACGTCAAGTAAACAACAACAACATCAAATAAACAACAACAACAACAACAACGTCAAGTAAACAACAACAATAACAACAACGTCAAATAAACAACAACAACAACGTCAACAACAACAACAACAATGTCAAATAAACAACAACAACAACACCGTCAACAACAACAACAACGTCAACAATAATAATAATGTCAAATAAACAACAACAACAACAACAACACCATCAACAACAACAACAATGTCAAATAAACAACAACAACAACGTCAAATAAACAACAACAATAACTATGTCAACAACAACAATAACAACAACGTCAAATAAACAACAACAACAACAACGTCAATAATAACAACAACGTCAAGTAAACAAGAACAACAACAACAACGTCAAATAAACAACAACAACAACAACGTCAAATAAACAACAACAACGTCAAATAAAGAACAACAACAACAACGTCAACAACAACAACAACAATGTCAAATAAACAACAACAACAACAACACCGTCAACAACAACAACAACGTCAACAACAATAATAATGTCAAATAAACAACAACAACAACAACAACACCATCAACAACAACAACAATGTCAAATAAACAACAACAACAACGTCAAATAAACAACAACAATAACTATGTCAACAACAACAATAACAACAACGTCAAATAAACAACAACAACAACAACGTCAATAATAACAACAACGTCAAGTAAACAAGAACAACAACAACAACGTCAAATAAACAACAACAACAACAACGTCAAATAAACAACAACAACGTCAAATAAAGAACAACAACAACAACGTCAACAACAACAACAACAATGTCAAATAAACAACAACAACAACAACACCGTCAACAACAAC
Source organism: Vicia faba (assembly GCA_948472305.1). Lineage (NCBI taxonomy): Eukaryota > Viridiplantae > Streptophyta > Magnoliopsida > Fabales > Fabaceae > Vicia > Vicia faba. The sequence continues at coordinate 1,197,081,890 of OX451735.1, read as the reverse complement.
AACAACGTCAACAACAATAATAATGTCAAATAAACAACAACAACAACAACAACACCATCAACAACAACAACAATGTCAAATAAACAACAACAACAACGTCAAATAAACAACAACAATAACTATGTCAACAACAACAATAACAACAACGTCAAATAAACAACAACAACAACAACGTCAATAATAACAACAACGTCAAGTAAACAAGAACAACAACAACAACGTCAAATAAACAACAACAACAACAACAATGTCAAATAAACAACAACAACAACAACACCGTCAACAACAACAACAATGTCAAATAAACAACAACAACAACATAGAATAAACAACAACAACAACAACAACAACGTCAACAACAACAAAATCAACGTCAAATAAACAACAACAACAACATCAAATAAACAACAACGTCAACAACAACAACAACAACGTCAAATAAACAACAACAACAACAACATCAAATAAACAACAACGTCAACAACAACAACAACAACGTGAAATAAACAACAACAACAACTATGTCAACAACAACAACATCAAATAAACAACTACAACAACGTCAAAAACAATAACAACAACGTTAAATAAACAACAACAACAATAACAACGTCAAATAAACAACAACAACAACAACAACAACACCGTCAAATAAACAACAACAACAACAACGTCAAATAAACAACAACAACAACAACGTCAAATAAACAACAACAACAACAACAACAACAACGTCAAATAAACAACAACAACAACAACGTCAAATAAACAACAACAACAACAACCTCAACAACAACAACAACGTCAAATAAACAACAACAACAACAACTATGTCAACAACAACAAAAATGTCAAATAAACAACAACAACAACGTCAACAATAACAACAACGTCAAATAAACAACAACAACAACAACAACAACAACAACAACAACAATACCGTCAAATAAACAACAACAACAGCAACAACAACAACAACAACACCGTCAACAACAACAACAATGTCAAATAAACAACAACAACACCAACGTCAAATAAACAACAACAACAACAACGTCAACAACAACAACAACGTCAAATAAACAACAACAACAACGTCAAATAAACAACAACGTCAAAAACAACAACAACGTAAAATAAACCACAACTACCATGTCAACAACAACAACATCAAATAAACAACAACAACAACAACAATAACAACGTCAAATAAACAACAACAACAACGTCAAATTAACAACAACAACAACGACAACGTCAACAACAACAACAACGTCAAATAAACAACAATAACAACAACTATGTCAACAACAACAACGTCATATAAACAACAACAACAACAACGTCAACAACAACAACAATAACGTCAAATAAACAACCATAACAACTATGTCAACAACAACAATGTCAAATAAACAACAACTACAACGTCAACAACAACAACAACGTCAAATAAACAACAACAACAACAACAACCTCAAATAAACAACAACAACAACAACACCATCAAATAAACAACAACAACAACAACGTCAAATAAACAACAACAAACACGTCAAATAAACAACAACAAAAACAACGTCAACAACAACATCAAATAAACAACAACAACAACGTCAACAACAACAACAACGTCAAATAAACAACAACAACAACAACGTCAAATAAACAACAACTACAACAACAACAATGTCAAATAAACAACAACAACAACAACAACGTCAAACAAACAACAACAATAACAACAACAACAACGTCAACAACAACAACAACAACGTCAAATAAACAACAACAACAACGTCAAATAAACAACAACAACAACAACGTCAAATAAACAACAACGTCAAATAAAAAAGAACAACAACAATAACAACAACAACAACGTCAAATAAACAACAACAGCGTCAATTAAACAACAACAATAACAACAACAACAACAACGTCAAATAAACAACAACAACGTCAAATAAACAACAACAAAAACAACAACAACATCAACAACAACAAAAACATCAAATAAACAACAACAACAACGTCAACAACAACAACTACGTCAAATAAACAACAACAACAACGTCAACAACAACAACGTCAAATAAACAACAACAACAACAACAACGTCAAATAAACAACAACAATGTCAAATAATCAACAACAACGTCAAATAAACAACAACAACGTCAACAACAACAACGTCAAATAAACAACAACATCAACGTCAAGTAAACAACAACAACATCAAATAAACAACAACAACAATGTCAAGTAAACAACAACAACAACGTCAAGTAAACAACAACAACAACAACAACGTCAAATAAACAACAACAACAACGTCAACAACAACAACAATAATGTCAAATAAACAACAATAACAACAACACCGTCAACAACAACAACAACGTCAACAACAACAATAATGTCAAATAAACAACAACAACAACAACACCTTCAACAACAACAACAATGTCAAATAAACAACAACAACAACGTCAAATAAACAACAACAATAACTATGTCAACAACAACAACAACAACAACGTCAAATAAACAACAACAACAACAACAACGTCAATAATAACAACAACGTCAAGTAAACAAGAACAACAACAACAACGTCAAATAAACAACAACAACAACAACAACGTCAACAACAACAACGTCAAATAAACAACAACAACGTCAAATAAAGAACAACAACAACAACAACAACAACGTCAAATAAACAACAACAACGTCAACAACAACAACAACAATGTCAAATAAACAACAACAACAACAACACCGTCAACAACAACAACAATGTCAAATAAACAACAACAACAACATAGAATAAACAACAACAACAACAACGTCAACAACAACAACAACGTCAAATAAACAACAACAACAACGTCAAATAAACAACAACGTCAACAACAACAACAACAACAACGTGAAATAAACAACAACAACAACTATGTCAACAACAACAACATCAAATAAACAACTACAACAACGTCAAAAACAATAACAACAACGTCAAATAAACAACAACAACAACAACAACAACACCGTCAAATAAACAACAACAACAACAACACCGTCAAATAAACAACAACAACAACAACGTCAAATAAACAACAACAAACACGTCAAATAAACAGCAACAAAAACAACGTCAACAACAACATCAAATAAACAACAACAACAACGTCAACAACAACAACAACGTCAAATAAACAACAACAACAACAACAACGTCAAATAAACAACAACTACAACAACAACAATGTCAAATAAACAACAACAACAACAACAACGTCAAACAAACAACAACAATAACAACAACAACAATGTCAACAACAACAACAACGTCAAATAAACAACAACAACAACAACGTCAAATAAACAACAACGTCAAATAAAAAAGAACAACAACAATAACAACAACAACAACATCAAATAAACAACAACAACGTCAATTAAACAACAACAATAACAACAACAACAACAACGTCAAATAAACAACAACAACGTCAATTAAACAACAACAACGTCAAATAAACAACAACAAAAACAACAACAACATCAACAACAACAAAAACATCAAATAAACAACAACAACAACGTCAACAACAACAACTACGTCAAATAAACAACAACAACAACGTCAACAACAACAACGTCAAATAAACAACAACAACAACAACGTCAAATAAACAACAACAATGTCAAATAATCAACAACAACGTCAAATAAACAACAACAACGTCAACAACAACAACGTCAAATAAACAACAACAACAACGTCAAGTAAACAACAACAACATCAAATAAACAACAACAACAACAACAACAACGTCAAGTAAACAACAACAATAACAACAACGTCAAATAAACAACAACAACAACGTCAACAACAACAACAACAATGTCAAATAAACAACAACAACAACAACAACACCGTCAACAACAACAACAACGTCAACAACAATAATAATGTCAAATAAACAACAACAACAACAAAAACACCATCAACAACAACAACAATGTCAAATAAACAACAACAACAACGTCAAATAAACAACAACAATAACTATGTCAACAACAACAATAACAACAACGTCAAATAAACAACAACAACAACAACGTCAATAATAACAACAACGTCAAGTAAACAAGAACAACAACAACAACGTCAAATAAACAACAACAACAACAACGTCAAATAAACAACAACAACGTCAAATAAAGAACAACAACAACAACGTCAACAACAACAACAACAATGTCAAATAAACAACAACAACAACAACACCGTCAACAACAACAACAACGTCAACAACAATAATAATGTCAAATAAACAACAACAACAACAACACCATCAACAACAACAACAATGTCAAATAAACAACAACAACAACGTCAAATAAACAACAACAATAACTATGTCAACAACAACAATAACAACAACGTCAAATAAACAACAACAACAACAACGTCAATAATAACAACAACGTCAAGTAAACAAGAATAACAACAACAACGTCAAATAAACAACAACAACAACAACAATGTCAAATAAACAACAACAACAACAACACCGTCAACAACAACAACAATGTCAAATAAACAACAACAACAACATAGATTAAACAACAACAACAACAACAACAACAACGTCAACAACAACAAAATCAACGTCAAATAAACAACAACAACAACATCAAATAAACAACAACGTCAACAACAACAACAACAACGTCAAATAAACAACAACAACAACATCAAATAAACAACAACGTCAACAACAACAACAACAACGTGAAATAAACAACAACAACAACTATGTCAACAACAACAACATCAAATAAACAACTACAACAACGTCAAAAACAATAACAACAACGTTAAATAAACAACAACAACAATAACAACGTCAAATAAACAACAACAACAACAACAACACCGTCAAATAAACAACAACAACAACAACGTCAAATAAACAACAACAACAACAACGTCAAATAAACAACAACAACAACAACAACGTCAAATAAACAACAACAACAACAACGTCAAATAAACAACAACAACAACAACCTCAACAACAACAACAACGTCAAATAAACAACAACAACAACAACTATGTCTACAACAACAAAAATGTCAAATAAACAACAACAACAACAACAACAACAACAACAATACCGTCAAATAAACAACAACAACAGCAACAACAACAACAACAACACCGTCAACAACAACAACAATGTCAAATAAACAACAACAACACCAACGTCAAATAAACAACAACAACAACAACAACGTCAACAACAACAACAACGTCAAATAAACAACAACAACAACGTCAAATAAACAACAACGTCAAAAACAACAACAACGTAAAATAAACCACAACTACCATGTCAACAACAACAACATCAAATAAACAACAACAACAACAACAATAACAACGTCAAATAAACAACAACAACAACGTCAAATTAACAACAACAACAACGACAACGTCAACAACAACAACAACAACGTCAAATAAACAACAATAACAACAACTATGTCAACAACAACAACGTCATATAAACAACAACAACAACAACGTCAACAAAAAGAACAATAACGTCAAATAAACAACCATAACAACTATGTCAACAACAACAATGTCAAATAAACAACAACTACAACGTCAACAACAACAACAACGTCAAATAAACAACAACAACAACAACAACCTCAAATAAACAACAACAACAACAACACCGTCAAATAAACAACAACAACAACAACGTCAAATAAACAACAACAAACACGTCAAATAAACAACAACAAAAACAACGTCAACAACAACATCAAATAAACAACAACAACAACGTCAACAACAACAACAACGTCAAATAAACAACAACAACAACAACGTCAAATAAACAACAACTACAACAACAACAATGTCAAATAAACAACAACAACAACAACGTCAAACAAACAACAACAATAACAACAACAACAACGTCAACAACAACAACAACAACGTCAAATAAACAACAACAACAACGTCAAATAAACAACAACAACAACGTCAAATAAACAACAACGTCAAATAAAAAAGAACAACAACAATAACAACAACAACAACGTCAAATAAACAACAACAGCGTCAATTAAACAACAACAATAACAACAACAACAACAACGTCAAATAAACAACAACAACGTCAAATAAACAACAACAAAAACAACAACAACATCAACAACAACAAAAACATCAAATAAACAACAACAACAACGTCAACAACAACAACTACGTCAAATAAACAACAACAACAACGTCAACAACAACAACGTCAAATAAACAACAACAACAACAACGTCAAATAAACAACAACAATGTCAAATAATCAACAACAACGTCAAATAAACAACAACAACGTCAACAACAACAACGTCAAATAAACAACAACAACAACGTCAAGTAAACAACAACAACATCAAATAAACAACAACAACAATGTCAAGTAAACAACAACAACAACGTCAAGTAAACAACAACAACAACAACAACGTCAAATAAACAACAACAACAACGTCAACAACAACAACAACAATGTCAAATAAACAACAACAACAACAACACCGTCAACAACAACAACAACGTCAACAACAACAATAATGTCAAATAAACAACAACAACAACAACACCTTCAACAACAACAACAATGTCAAATAAACAACAACAACAACGTCAAATAAACAACAACAATAACTATGTCAACAACAACAACAACAACAACGTCAAATAAACAACAACAACAACAACGTCAATAATAACAACAACGTCAAGTAAACAAGAACAACAACAACAACGTCAAATAAACAACAACAACAACAACAACGTCAACAACAACAACGTCAAATAAACAACAACAACGTCAAATAAAGAACAACAACAACAACAACAACAACAACGTCAAATAAACAACAACAACGTCAACAACAACAACAACAATGTCAAATAAACAACAACAACAACAACACCGTCAACAACAACAACAATGTCAAATAAACAACAACAACAACATAGAATAAACAACAACAACAACGTCAACAACAACAACAACGTCAAATAAACAACAACAACAACAACGTCAAATAAACAACAACGTCAACAACAACAACAACAACGTGAAATAAACAACAACAACAACTATGTCAACAACAACAACATCAAATAAACAACTACAACAACGTCAAAAACAATAACAACAACGTCAAATAAACAACAACAACAACAACAACAACACCGTCAAATAAACAACAACAACAACAACAACGTCAAATAAACAACAACAACAACAATAACGTCAAATAAACAACAACAACAACAACGTCAAATAAACAACTACAACAACAACCTCAACAACAACAACAACAACGTCAACAATAACAACAACGTCAAATAAACAACAACAACAACAACAATACCGTCAAATAAACAACAACAACAACAACAACACCGTCAACAACAACAACAATGTCAAATAAACAACAACAACAACGTCAAATAAACAACAACAACAACAACGTCAAATAAACAACAACAACAACAATACTGTCAAATAAACAACAACAACATCAACAACATCAACAACAACAACACCGTCAACAACAACAACAATGTCAAATAAACAACAACAACACAAACGTCAAATAAACAACAACAACAACAACGTCAACAACAACAACAACGTCAAATAAACAACAACAACAACGTCAAATAAACAACAACGTCAAAAACAACAACAACGTAAAATAAACCACAACTACCATGTCAACAACAACAACATCAAATAAACAACAACAACAACAACAACGTCAACAACAACAAAAACGTCAAATAAACAACAACAACAACAACGTCAACAACAACTACGTCATATAAACAACAACAACGTCAAATAAACAATAACAACAACAACAACGTCAACAACAATAACGTCAAATAAACAACAACAACGTCAAATAAACAACAACAACGTCAAATAAAGAACAACAACAACAACAACGTCAAATAAACAACAACAACGTCAACAACAACAACAACAACAACGTCAAATAAACAACAACAACAACGTCAAATGACAACAACAACAACAATGTCAAATAAACAACAACAACAACAACAATAACAACAACAACAACGTCAAATAAGCAACAACAACAACAACATCAACAACAACAAAAACGTCAAATAAACAACAACAACGTCAACAACAACAACTACGTCAAATAAACAACAACAACAACAACAACAACAATGTCACCCACAACAACGTCAAATAAATAACAACAACAATGTCAAATAAACAACAATACTAAAACAACGTCAAATAAACAACAACAACAACACCAACAACAATGTCACCCACAACAACGTCAAATAAATAACAACAACAATGTCAAATAAACAACAATACTAAAACAACGTCAAATAAACAACAACAACAACAACAACAACAACAACAACAACAAAACAATGTCAAATAAACAACAACAACAACAACGTCAACAACAACAACAATGTCAAATAAATAACAACAACAACGTCAAATAAACAACAACAACACCCTCAACAACAACAACAATGTCAAATAAACAACAACAACAACGTCAAATAAACAACAACAACAACGTCAACAACAACAACAACGTCAAATAAACAACAACAACAACGTCAAATAAACAACAACGTCAACAACAACAACGTGAAATAAACAACAACAACTATGTCAACAACAACAACAACATCAAATAAACAACAACAACAACAACGTCAACAATAACAACAACGTCAAATAAACAACAACAACAACAATAACAACGTCAAATAAATAACAAAAACAACAACAACACCGTCAAATAAATAACAACAACAACGTCAAATAAACAACAACAACGTCAAATAAACAACAACAACAACAACAACAACGTCAACAACAACAACAACAACGTCAAATAAACAACAACAACAACAACTATGTCAACAACAATAAAACTGTCAAATAAACAACAACAACAACAACAACGTCAACAATAACAACAACGTCAAATAAACAACAACAACAACAACGTCAAATAAACAACAACAACAACAATACCGTCAAATAAACAACAACAACAGCAACAGCAACAACAACAACAACACCGTCAACAACAACAACAATGTCAAATAAACAACAACAACACCAACGTCAAATAAACAACAACAACAACAACGTCAACAACAACAACAACGTCAAATAAACAACAACAACAACGTCAAATAAACAACAACGTCAAAAACAACAACAACGTAAAATAAACCACAACTACCATGTCAACAACAACAACATCAAATAAACAACAACAACAACAACAATAACAACGTCAAATAAACAACAACAACAACAACGTCAAATTAACAACAACAACAACGACAACGTCAACAACAACAACAACAACGTCAAATAAACAACAATAACAACAACTATGTCAACAACAACAACGTCATATAAACAACAACAACAACGTCAACAACAACAACAATAACGTCAAATAAACAACCATAACAACTATGTCAACAACAACAATGTCAAATAAACAACAACTACAACGTCAACAACAACAACAACGTCAAATAAACAACAACAACAACAACAACAACCTCAAATAAACAACAACAACAACAACACTGTCAAATAAACAACAACAACAACAACGTCAAATAAACAACAACAAACACGTCAAATAAACAACAACAAAAACAACGTCAACAACAACATCAAATAAACAACAACAACAACGTCAACAACAACAACAACGTCAAATAAACAACAACAACAACAACGTCAAATAAACAACAACTACAACAACAACAATGTCAAATAAACAACAACAACAACAACAACAACGTCAAACAAACAACAACAATAACAATAACAACAACGTCAACAACAACAACAACGTCAAATAAACAACAACAACAACGTCAAATAAACAACAACAACAACAACGTCAAATAAACAACAACGTCAAATAAAAAAGAACAACAACAATAACAACAACAACAACGTCAAATAAACAACAACAGCGTCAATTAAACAACAACAATAACAACAACAACAACAACGTCAAATAAACAACAACAACGTCAAATAAACAACAACAAAAACAACAACAACATCAACAACAACAAAAACATCAAATAAACAACAACAACAACGTCAACAACAACAACTACGTCAAATAAACAACAACAACAACGTCAACAACAACAACGTCAAATAAACAACAACAACAACGTCAAATAAACAACAACAATGTCAAATAATCAACAACAACGTCAAATAAACAACAACAACGTCAACAACAACAACATCAAATAAACAACAACAACAACGTCAAGTAAACAACAACAACATCAAATAAACAACAACAACAACAATGTCAAGTAAACAACAACAACAACGTCAAGTAAACAACAACAACAACGTCAAATAAACAACAACAACAACGTCAACAACAACAACAACAATGTCAAATAAACAACAACAACAACAACACCGTCAACAACAACAACAACGTCAACAACAACAATAATGTCAAATAAACAACAACAACAACAACAACAACACCATCAACAACAACAACAATGTCAAATAAACAACAACAACAACGTCAAATAAACAACAACAATAACTATGTCAACAACAACAACAACAACGTCAAATAAACAACAACAACAACAACGTCAATAATAACAACAACGTCAAGTAAACAAGAACAACAACAACAACGTCAAATAAACAACAACAACAACAACAACAACGTCAACAACAACAACGTCAAATAAACAACAACAACGTCAAATAAAGAACAACAACAACAACAACAACAACGTCAAATAAACAACAACAACGTCAACAACAACAACAACAATGTCAAATAAACAACAACAACAACAACACCGTCAACAACAACAACAATGTCAAATAAACAACAACAACAACATAGAATAAACAACAACAACAACAACAACGTCAACAACAACAACAACGTCAAATAAACAACAACAACAACGTCAAATAAACAACAACGTCAACAACAACAACAACAACGTGAAATAAACAACAATAACAACTATGTCAACAACAACAACATCAAATAAACAACTACAACAACGTCAAAAACAATAACAACAACGTCAAATAAACAACAACAACAATAACAACGTCAAATAAACAACAACAACAACAACAACACCGTCAAATAAACAACAACAACAACAACAACATCAAATAAACAACAACAACAACAACAACGTCAAATAAACAACAACAACAACAACGTCAAATAAACAACAACAACAACAAACTCAACAACAACAACAACGTCAAATAAACAACAACAACAACAACTATGTCAACAACAACAAAAATGTCAAATAAACAACAACAACAACGTCAACAATAACAACAACGTCAAATAAACAACAACAACAACAACAACAATACCGTCAAATAAACAACAACAACAACAACAACAACAACAACAACACCGTCAACATCAACAACAATGTTAAATAAACAACAACAACACCAACGTCAAATAAACAACAACAACAACAACGTCAACAACAACAACAACGTCAAATAAACAACAACAACAACGTCAAATAAACAACAACGTCAAAAACAACAACAACAACGTAAAATAAACCACAACTACCATGTCAACAACAACAACATCAAATAAACAACAACAACAACAACGTCAACAACAACAACAACAACAATAACAACGTCAAATAAACAACAACAACAACAACACCGTCAAATAAACAACAACAACAAAAACGTCAAATAAACAACAACAACAACGTCAACAACAACTACGTCATATAAACAACAACAACGTCAAATAAACAATAACAACAACAACAACGTCAACAACAATAACGTCAAATAAACAACAACAACGTCAAATAAACAACAACAACGTCAAATAAACAACAACAACGTCAAATAAAGAACAACAACAACAACAACGTCAAATAAACAACAACAACGTCAACAACAACAACAACAACGTCAAATAAACAACAACAACAACGTCAAATAAACAACAACAACAACAACAACGTCAAATAAACAACAACGTCAACAACAATAACAACGTGAAATAAACAACAACAACTATGTCAACAATAACAACAACATCAAATAAACAACAACAACAACAACAACGTCAACAATAACAACAACGTCAAATAAACAACAACAACAATAACAACGTTAAATAAACAACAACAACAACACCATCAAATAAACAACAACAACAACAACAACGTCAAATAAACAACAACAACAACGTTAAATAAACAACAACAACAACAACGTCAACAACAACAACAACAACAACAACGTCAAATAAACAACAATAACAACAACTATGTCAACAACAACAACGTCAAATAAACAACAACAACAACGTCAACAACAACAACAATAACGTCAAATAAACAACCACAACAACTATGTCAACAACAACAATATCAAATAAACAACAACAACAACGTCAACAACAACAACAACGTCAAATAAACAACAACAACAACAACAACGTCAAATAAACAACAACAACAACAACACCGTCAAATAAACAACAACAACAACAACGTCAAATAAACAACAACAACAATGTCAAATAAACAACAACAAAAACAACGTCAACAACAACGTCAAATAAACAACAACAACAACAACGTCCACAACAACAACAACGTCAAATAAACAACAACAACAACAACAACAACCTCAAATAAACAACAACAACAACAACACTGTCAAATAAACAACAACAACAACAACAACGTCAAATAAACAACAACAAACACGTCAAATAAACAACAACAAAAACAACGTCAACAACAACATCAAATAAACAACAACAACAACGTCAACAACAACAACAACGTCAAATAAACAACAACAACAACAACGTCAAATAAACAACAACTACAACAACAACAATGTCAAATAAACAACAACAACAACAACGTCAAACAAACAACAACAATAACAATAACAACAACGTCAACAACAACAACAACGTCAAATAAACAACAACAACAACGTCAAATAAACAACAACAACAACAACAACGTCAAATAAACAACAACGTCAAATAAAAAAGAACAATAACAATAACAACAACAACAACGTCAAATAAACAACAACAGCGTCAATTAAACAACAACAATAACAACAACAACAACAACGTCAAATAAACAACAACAACGTCAAATAAACAACAACAAAAACAACAACAACATCAACAACAACAAAAACATCAAATAAACAACAACAACAACGTCAACAACAACAACTACGTCAAATAAACAACAACAACAACAACGTCAACAACAACAACGTCAAATAAACAACAACAACAACAACGTCAAATAAACAACAACAATGTCAAATAATCAACAACAACGTCAAATAAACAACAACAACGTCAACAACAACAACATCAAATAAACAACAACAACAACGTCAAGTAAACAACAACAACATCAAATAAACAACAACAACAACAATGTCAAGTAAACAACAACAACAACGTCAAGTAAACAACAACAACAACAACAACAACGTCAAATAAACAACAACAACAACGTCAACAACAACAACAACAATGTCAAATAAACAACAACAACAACAACACCGTCAACAACAACAACAACGTCAACAACAACAATAATGTCAAATAAACAACAACAACAACAACAACACCATCAACAACAACAACAATGTCAAATAAACAACAACAACAACGTCAAATAAACAACAACAATAACTATGTCAACAACAACAACAACAACGTCAAATAAACAACAACAACAACAACGTCAATAATAACAACAACGTCAAGTAAACAAGAACAACAACAACAACGTCAAATAAACAACAACAACAACGTCAACAACAACAATGTCAAATAAACAACAACAACGTCAAATAAAGAACAACAACAACAACAACAACGTCAAATAAACAACAACAACGTCAACAACAACAACAACAATGTCAAATAAACAACAACAACAACAACACCGTCAACAACAACAACAATGTCAAATAAACAACAACAACAACATAGAATAAACAACAACAACAACAACAACGTCAACAACAACAACAACGTCAAATAAACAACAACAACAACGTCAAATAAACCACAACGTCAACAACAACAACAACAACGTGAAATAAACAACAATAACAACTATGTCAACAACAACAACATCAAATAAACAACTACAACAACGTCAAAAACAATAACAACAACGTCAAATAAACAACAACAACAATAACAACGTCAAATAAACAACAACAACAACAACAACAACACCGTCAAATAAACAACAACAACAACAACAACGTCAAATAAACAACAACAACAACAACAACGTCAAATAAACAAAAACAACAACAACGTCAAATAAACAACAACAACAACAACCTCAACAACAACAACAACGTCAAATAAACAACAACAACAACAACTATGTCAACAACAACAAAAATGTCAAATAAACAACAACAACAACGTCAACAATAACAACAACGTCAAATAAAAAACAACAACAACAACAACAATACCGTCAAATAAACAACAACAACAACAACAACAACACCGTCAACAACAACAACAATGTCAAATAAACAACAACAACACCAACGTCAAATAAACAACAACAACAACAACGTCAACAACAACAACAACGTCAAATAAACAACAACAACAACGTCAAATAAACAACAACGTCAAAAACAACAACAACAACGTAAAATAAACCACAACTACCATGTCAACAACAACAACATCAAATAAACAACAACAACAACAACGTCAACAACAACAACAACAACAATAACAACGTCAAATAAACAACAACAACAACAACAACATCGTCAAATAAACAACAACAACAACATCAACAACAACAAAAACGTCAAATAAACAACAACAACAACGTCAACAACAACTACGTCATATAAACAACAACAACGTCAAATAAACAATAACAACAACAACAACGTCAACAACAATAACGTCAAATAAACAACAACAACGTCAAATAAACAACAACAACGTCAAATAAACAACAACAACGTCAAATAAAGAACAACAACAACAACAACGTCAAATAAACAACAACAACGTCAACAACAACAACAACAACGTCAAATAAACAACAACAACAACGTCAAATAAACAACAACAACAACAACGTCAAATAAACAACAACGTCAACAACAATAACAACGTGAAATAAACAACAACAACTATGTCAACAATAACAACAACATCAAATAAACAACAACAACAACAACAACGTCAACAATAACAACAACGTCAAATAAACAACAACAACAATAACAACGTTAAATAAACAACAACAACAACACCATCAAATAAACAACAACAACAACAACGTCAAATAAACAACAACAACAACGTCAAATAAACAACAACGATAACAACGTCAACAACAACAACAACAACAACGTCAAATAAACAACAATAACAACAACTATGTCAACAACAACAACGTCAAATAAACAACAACAACAACGTCAACAACAACAACAATAACGTCAAATAAACAACCACAACAACTATGTCAACAACAACAACATCAAATAAACAACAACAACAACGTCAACAACAACAACAACGTCAAATAAACAACAACAACAACAACGTCAAATAAACAACAACTACAACAACAACAATGTCAAATAAACAACAACAACAACAACGTCAAACAAACAACAACAATAAAAATAACAACAACGTCAACAACAACAACAACGTCAAATAAACAACAACAACAACGTCAAATAAACAACAACAACAACAACGTCAAATAAACAACAACGTCAAATAAAAAAGAACAACAACAATAACAACAACAACAACGTCAAATAAACAACAACAGCGTCAATTAAACAACAACAATAACAACAACAACAACAACGTCAAATAAACAACAACAACGTCAAATAAACAACAACAAAAACAACAACAACATCAACAACAACAAAAACATCAAATAAACAACAACAACAACGTCAACAACAACAACTACGTCAAATAAACAACAACAACAACGTCAACAACAACAACTACGTCAAATAAACAACAACAACAACGTCAACAACAACAACATCAAATAAACAACAACAACAACAACGTCAAATAAACAACAACAATGTCAAATAATCAACAACAACGTCAAATAAACAACAACAACGTCAACAACAACAACATCAAATAAACAACAACAACAACGTCAAGTAAACAACAACAACATCAAATAAACAACAACAACAACAATGTCAAGTAAACAACAACAACAACGTCAAGTAAACAACAACAACAACAACAACAACGTCAAATAAACAACAACAACAACGTCAACAACAACAACAACAATGTCAAATAAACAACAACAACAACAACACCGTCAACAACAACAACAACGTCAACAACAACAATAATGTCAAATAAACAACAACAACAACAACAACACCATCAACAACAACAACAATGTCAAATAAACAACAACAACAACGTCAAATAAACAACAACAATAACTATGTCAACAACAACAACAACAACGTCAAATAAACAACAACAACAACAACGCCAATAATAACAACAACGTCAAGTAAACAAGAACAACAACAACAACGTCAAATAAACAACAACAACAACAACAACGTCAACAACAACAACGTCAAATAAACAACAACAACGTCAAATAAAGAACAACAACAACAACAACGTCAAATAAACAACAACAACGTCAACAACAACAACAACAATTTCAAATAAACAACAACAACAACAACAACACCGTCAACAACAACAACAATGTCAAATAAACAACAACAACAACAACATAGAATAAACAACAACAACAACAACAACAACGTCAACAACAACAACAACGTCAAATAAACAACAACAACAACGTCAAATAAACAACAACGTCAACAACAACAACAACAACGTGAAATAAAAAACAATAACAACTAAGTCAACAACAACAACATCAAATAAACAACTACAACAACGTCAAAAACAATAACAACAACGTCAAATAAACAACAACAACAATAACAACGTCAAATAAACAACAACAACAACAACAACAACACCGTCAAATAAACAACAACAACAACAACGTCAAATAAACAACAACAACAACAACGTCAAATAAACAACAACAACAACAACCTCAACAACAACAACAACGTCAAATAAACAACAACAACAACAACTATGTCCCCTACAACAAAAATGTCAAATAAACAACAACAACAACGTCAACAATAACAACAACGTCAAATAAACAACAACAACAACAACAATACCGTCAAATAAACAACAACAACAACAACACCGTCAACAACAACAACAATGTCAAATAAACAACAACAACACCAACGTCAAATAAACAACAACAACAACAACGTCAACAACAACAACAACGTCAAATAAACAACAACAACAACGTCAAATAAACAACAACGTCAAAAACAACAACAACAACGTAAAATAAACCACAACTACCATGTCAACAACAACAACATCAAATAAACAACAACAACAACAACGTCAACAACAACAACAACAACAATAACAACGTCAAATAAACAACAACAACAACAACATCGTCAAATAAACAACAACAACAACATCAACAACAACAAAAACGTCAAATAAACAACAAAACAACGTCAACAACAACTACGTCATATAAACAACAACAACGTCAAATAAACAATAACAACAACAACAACGTCAACAACAATAACGTCAAATAAACAACAACAACGTCAAATAAACAACAACAACGTCAAATAAACAACAACAACGTCAAATAAAGAACAACAACAACAACGTCAAATAAACAACAACAACGTCAACAACAACAACAACAACGTCAAATAAACAACAACAACAACGTCAAATAAACAACAACAACAACAACAACGTCAAATAAACAACAACGTCAACAACAATAACAACGTGAAATAAACAACAACAACTATGTCAACAATAACAACAACATCAAATAAACAACAACAACAACAACAACAACAACGTCAACAATAACAACAACGTCAAATAAACAACAACAACAATAACAACGTTAAATAAACAACAACAACAACACCATCAAATAAACAACAACAACAACAACGTCAAATAAACAACAACAACAACGTCAAATAAACAACAACAACAACAACGTCAACAACAACGTCAAATAAACAACAATAACAACAACTATGTCAACAACAACAACGTCAAATAAACAACAACAACAACGTCAACAACAACAACAATAACGTCAAATAAACAACCACAACAACTATGTCAACAACAACAATATCAAATAAACCACAACAACAACGTCAACAACAACAACAACGTCAAATAAACAACAACAACAACAACGTCAAATAAACAACAACAACAACGACACCGTCAAATAAACAACAACAACAACAACGTCAAATAAACAACAACAACAATGTCAAATAAACAACAACAAAAACAACGTCAACAACAACGTCAAATAAACAACAACAACAACGTCAACAACAACAACAACAACGTCAAATAAACAACAACAACAACGTCAAATAAACAACAACAACAACAACAACAATGTCAAATAAACAACAACAACAACGTCAAACAAACAACAACAATAACAACAACAACAACGTCAACAACAACAACAACGTCAAATAAACAACAACAACAACAACGTCAAATAAACAACAACAACAACAACGTCAAATAAACAACAACGTCAAATAAAAAAGAACAACAACAATAACAACAACAACAACGTCAAATAAACAACAACAGCGTCAATTAAACAACAACAATAACAACAACAACAACAACGTCAAATAAACAACAACAACGTCAATTAAACAACAACAACGTCAAATAAACAACAACAAAAACAACAACAACATCAACAACAACAAAAACATCAAATAAACAACAACAACAACGTCAACAACAACAACTACGTCAAATAAACAACAACAACAACAACGTCAAATAAACTATAACAACAACAACAACGTCAACAACAACAACGTCAAATAAACAACAACAACAACAACAACAACAACGTCAAATAAACAACAACAATGTCAAATAATCAACAACAACGTCAAATAAACAATAACAACGTCAACAACAACAACGTCAAATAAACAACAACAACAACGTCAAGTAAACAACAACAACATCAAATAAACAACAACAACAACAACGTCAAATAAACAACAACAACAACGTCAACAACAACAACAACGTCAAATAAACAACAACAACAACGTGAAATAAACAACAACGTCAACAACAACAACGTGAAATAAACAACAACAACTATGTCAACAACAACAATAACATCAAATAAACAACTACAACAACGTCAAAAACAATAACAACAACGTCAAATAAACAACAACAACAATAACAACGTCAAATAAACAACAACAACAACAACAACACCGTCAAATAAACAACAACAACAACAACGTCAAATAAACAACAACAACAACAACGTCAAATAAACAACAACAACAACAACGTCAAATAAACAACAACAACAACCTCAACAACAACAACAACGTCAAATAAACAACAACAACAACAACTATGTCAACAACAACAAAAATGTCAAATAAACAACAACAACAACGTCAACAATAACAACAACGTCAAATAAACAAGAAAAACAACAACAACAATACCGTCAAATAAACAACAACAACAACAACAACAACACCGTCAACAACAACAACAATGTCAAATAAACAACAACAACACCAACGTCAAATAAACAACAACAACAACAACGTCAACAACAACAACAACGTCAAATAAACAACAACAACAACGTCAAATAAACAACAACGTCAAAAACAACAACAACAACGTAAAATAAACCACAACTACCATGTCAACAACAACAACATCAAATAAACAACAACAACAACAACGTCAACAACAACAACAACAACAATAACAACGTCAAATAAACAACAACAACAACAACACCGTCAAATAAACAACAACAACAACATCAACAACAACAAAAACGTCAAATAAACAACAACAACAACGTCAACAACAACTACGTCATATAAACAACAACAACGTCAAATAAACAATAACAACAACAACAACGTCAACAACAATAACGTCAAATAAACAACAACAACGTCAAATAAACAACAACAACGTCAAATAAACAACAACAACGTCAAATAAAGAACAACAACAACAACGTCAAATAAACAACAACAACGTCAACAACAACAACAACAACGTCAAATAAACAACAACAACAACGTCAAATAAACAACAACAACAACAACGTCAAATAAACAACAACGTCAACAACAATAACAACGTGAAATAAACAACAACAACTATGTCAACAATAACAACAACATCAAATAAACAACAACAACAACAACAACAACGTCAACAATAACAACAACGTCAAATAAACAACAACAACAATAACAACGTTAAATAAACAACAACAACAACACCATCAAATAAACAACAACAACAACAACGTCAAATAAACAACAACAATAACGTCAAATAAACAACAACAACAACAACGTCAACAACAACAACAACAACAACGTCAAATAAACAACAATTACAACAACTATGTCAACAACAACAACGTCAAATAAACAACAACAACAACGTCAACAACAACAACAATAACGTCAAATAAACAACCACAACAACTATGTCAACAACAACAATATCAAATAAACAACAACAACAACGTCAACAACAACAACAACGTCAAATAAACAACAACAACAACAACGTCAAATAAACAACAACAACAACAACACCGTCAAATAAACAACAACAACAACAACGTCAAATAAACAACAACAACAATGTCAAATAAACAACAACAAAAACAACGTCAACAACAACGTCAAATAAACAACAACAACAACAACGTCAACAACAACAACAACGTCAAATAAACAACAACAACAACGTCAAATAAACAACAACAACAACAACAACAACAACAACAATGTCAAATAAACAACAACAACAACGTCAAACAAACAACAACAATAACAACAACAACAACGTCAATAACAACAACAACGTCAAATAAATAAGAACAACAACAACGTCAAATAAACAACAACAACAACAACGTCAAATAAAAAAGAACAACAACAATAACAACAACAACAACGTCAAATAAACAACAACAGCGTCAATTAAACAACAACAATAACAACAACAACAACAACGTCAAATAAACAACAACAACGTCAATTAAACAACAACAACGTCAAATAAACAACAACAAAAACATCAACAACAACAAAAACATCAAATAAATAACAACAACAACGTCAACAACAACAACTACGTCAAATAAACAACAACAACAACAACGTCAAATAAACTATAACAACAACAACAACGTCAACAACAACAACGTCAAATAAACAACAACAACGTCAAATAAACAACAACAATGTCAAATAATCAACAACAACGTCAAATAAACAACAACAACGTCAACAACAACAACGTCAAATAAACAACAACAACAACGTCAAGTAAACAACAACAACATCAAATAAACAACAACAACAACAACGTCAAGTAAACAACAACAACAACGTCAACAACAACAACAACGTCAAATAAACAACAACAACAACGTCAAATAAACAACAACGTCAACAACAACAACGTGAAATAAACAATAACAACTATGTCAACAATAACAACAACATTTGATTGGAGTAGTCACTCCCCCACTCGGACTCTTTCCACTACTTATTGGTCTCTTTCCTCTTCCATCATAAGGCTTAGGACGCATCTGTCCCTTACCTCTTTTCTCACTCAAGCTCTTGTAATAAGCAGTGCTATCCCGACTGTCTTCGTCGTAGATACGACTCTTATTAACCAACTCAGAGAATCTTGTAATCTGCTGATACCCAATCGCCTTCTTTATGTCCGCCTCAAACCATTAACAAACTTAAGGCACTTCGACCTCTCAGCATTAACAGTGTTGTAGTGAGGACAGTATTTGATCAAATCTTGAAATTTAGCCGCATAGTCAGCTACCGAACCACTACCTTGTTTCAATTCCAGGAATTCAACTTCCTTTTTACCACGAACATCCTCCGGAAAATAATTCTCCAAGAATTCATCTCGGAAAATTTCCCAAGTCACCACAACCTGCTCCTCCTCATACCTCTGACTAGCGTTGATCCACCAGTCTTCGGCCTCTTTAATCAGCATGTGTGTTCCGAATTGCACTTTCTGAGCGTCGGTGCAATTCATCACACGAAAGATTTTCTCAATTGCTTTTAACCATTCTTGAGCTTCCACCGGAGCATGCTCTCCCTTGAAAGTAGGCGGGTTGTTCTTTTGGAACTTCCCAAGAGCACGAAAAGCATCTTCAGTACCATCATGTGGCGCTTGAGTCGTTTGCGGCATCTGATTTATTGACCCCGCAAGCAACCTCAATGCCTCAGCTAAAGCATCATCATTCCTTCTACCAGCCATCTTCTCTCTCTCTCTACAACACAAAGTATTGATCGCGTTAGCCACACAATCAAATACAAGGGATTAACAAAATAAGACCTGACAACTGACCGACTATGCTCTGATACCACTATTGTAACACCCCTTCTAATTACCCCAATTAAAAGGCAAGAATTAAAATCAGAGAAAATAAATTTGCACGAAAGGGATGTCACAACACACATCACATTCCAAAATATTATAGAAAAACGGACAGGGTACGTTTGTAAATTTAAGCATATCAACACAAAACAAACATACATAAATATTTAACTGCTTTCTCTCGTGCAAACGCAACTGAGTTTCAATATTTAACTTCATCTCCATTCATGGAGGAATCAAAACATAATTCAAGGCATCAAGCCATGATAATTCACATAAAGCACATGTTATCAAGTCTCACATACACAAAATAATATACCCAAAGTAAGGATTATATACATCATAATCCGAATACAAAATAGACGAGTTCGACACGAAATATACCCCCCCCCCCCAGGTGTTACTACCAGAGCATCGACTCGACTCTAATCAAAATAAAACAGATTTCAATCCAATGCATCCGCTAACTAGCGCCTCGCGCTACCAT
This sequence comes from Vicia faba, assembly GCA_948472305.1. Taxonomy (NCBI): domain Eukaryota; kingdom Viridiplantae; phylum Streptophyta; class Magnoliopsida; order Fabales; family Fabaceae; genus Vicia; species Vicia faba. The sequence continues at coordinate 1,197,058,557 of OX451735.1, read as the reverse complement.
CCTCGGTACCTGAACAATGCCATCAAAAGCATTTTCAAACAGAAGGGTAAGAATTCCAATAATCATATAACATGTAATTAAGGTAAAGCAATGGCAATAAATAAAGCAATACATCATGATCATATTCATTTTATCACATATAGTATTCGTACTCAAGGAAGTCATTTCCAACACATTAACCATATAAACCAATTATCCGAATACTCACATCACTGGCACATAACCATAATTCAAACAACAACAATATTGGCACATAACCAAACACATCAACACACATACACAATATACACAATTATGCATGTGACTCACAACACGACTTAACATATGCGAATGCGGTACCGACTTGTGGACCCAAAGTTCCACCGCTTATTTTTCCACATAAGATCAAAGCCACTACGTCTATTTCCACTATAGGATCAACGTCTATTTTTGTGAACCCATGTTTCAGCGCCTATGTTCCCTTTCCGGGTCAAAGCCACTACGTCTATTTCCATTCAAGGATCAACGTCTATAAAATATGAACCCACTGTTTCACCGTCTCCATTTCAAGACCAACCATGCCATGCAATGTACAACCAACAACTCGTATGCAATTAAGACCACTTCCGACCTTAACATACACATACCACATATTCCAACACAATGAAATACCAACAATTGTACATGCATTGCAAATATAATTCACAAATCAAGTAATGTACAAGTTTAAACAATGTTACTTCCATGATTTATTCAAATCAAACACAATTTCATAAACCGGAAGCATTCAACTTAATTCGCCTTCACCTTCAAAATTCACATTTTTCAACAAAAATGTCACCCAACTGATCAACCAAAATTACTACCATAAACCGCATGATAATTCGGACTATTTAGGCTAAAATCAGCTAATTAATTATCGGTCAAAAACTCTATTATTTCTATTTATAAATTCCTACAAAATTATTTATTAAAGATATTAAATTATTATTATTATTATTATTATTATTAATAATTAGTATAATATATTGTTATAACAATAAAATATTATATAAATAGTGTATGGGCAAGTAATGTTACTAAAACTAGAATTCTAAAATGCCGCTACTGTACTGCTAGTTATATGCCAACACCACTTGCCATTAATTGAAATTTCATTGCGTGCTACACGTTCCTCTTCTTGCGCTACTGTACCATATTTTGCTAAAGCAATTAGTAAAACCTCCATGTGCCTTAAGTATTGGGCTATAGTGCTCAAGCAAGTACCCACCTAATTACTACTTTACAACAATGCCATTTAATATATCACACATTCTGCTACAGCAAGGGCAGAGCGCTATTCGTGTTATTTAGTTCCTATCGCCACTACATGCTAAAGCCATTGGATAATTTCAATTCACGCTACAGTAACAGAACCAACATGTGCATTCTATATGCTACTTCTTAAATTAGTTACAGTAGCAAGCAACGTTCCTCCTACATACTAATTCATTAAACGCTACTCAGCAAACGCCTATTGGGTATCACTTCAATATGCCATTAAACATTGCTTCTTGAAAAAAAATCAATTCATCTAATGCTATAGGAACAGAACAAATGGAATCTTTTCGAGGAAAAATATTAAGTCACTTATTTGTGTGTATAACTAATTATATTGGATCCTACATCATCTCTCAATTTCATCAATCTACCAATTTTGTTTTCATCATAACATAGTAGTGAAACTAATACCCTAAACCCCTAATTTATTCCAAAATCAAAACTATAAAATCACACACTAAATAATTGGTGGAAGTCAAACCCTTACCTCTAATGTTGATTTTCTTGGAACAAGATGATGATTTTGTAGAACAAACCCTAGCCTTCTCCTTCTCTTCTCTTCTTCTTCTCTCTTTTCTTTTTTCTTTCTCCTCTTACCAACTACTCTTACTAACTCTACTTTTCTATTTTATAAAACTATTCTTCTACTACTAACTTTCCTCCCTCTATCTTTCTAAAATTATAATTTGGCCCCAACAATTATTTAATTCAAATTATAATATATAACTCTACTAAAACAATATTACACTAAATAATATTTATTCTATATAAACCTAATCATGCCAATTAATCAAACAAAGTCAAATATTACTACACACCAAATTAATATTATTCAAAATAATATTTCGATATAATAAATATTTTTATTTCATATTACCCAATTAATATCTCAATCGATCTCAATTGAATATATTTCTCAAATAGATATAATTTAATAGTTTTGGAAAATAATTAATGAAATAACATTTAAATATAAACGGCGTGTTACAACTCTCCCCCACTTAAAAGATTTTCGGCCTCGAAAATTACCTCTAAACGAACAATTCGGGATAGGAATCCCGCATCCGACTTTCAAGCTCCCACGTCACATTACCATTCGCCGAACCACCCCATGCAACTTTAACCAAAGCAATCTCTCTTCCTCTTAGTTGTTTCACCTTTCTATCTTCAATCCTCACCGGTAAAACCTCAACCGTCAAATTGTCTCTTACTTCCAAATCATCTGCTTGAATAACATGAGACGGATCCGCAATATACTTTCGTAATTGCGAAACGTGAAACACATCATGCAAATTTGAAAGTGATGGCGGCAATGCAATCCGATAAGCCATACTTCCAATCCGCTCTGAAATCTGATAAGGACCAATAAACCGAGGTGTTAACTTCCGCGATTTAAGCGCCCTTCCAACACCCGTAGTTGGATTCACCTTCAAAAACACATGTTCATCCTTCTTGAACTCAAGAGGTTTCCTCCTCTTGTCATAGTAACTCTTTTGGCGATTCTGAGACACTTTCATCTTCTCTCTTATCAATTTGATCTTATCCGTAGCCTCTTGAACCAATTCCGGGCCAACTATAGCACTTTCTCCCGTCTCGTACCAACACAAAGGTGTCCTACACCGTCTTCCATACAATGCCTCAAAAGGAGCCATGCCAATGCTAGAATGAAAACTATTATTATAAGTAAACTCAATCAAAGGCAAATGACTCTCCCATGAACCTCCTTGATCCAAAACACAAGCACGCAACAAATCCTCAAGTGACTGAATTGTTCTCTCCGTTTGACCATCCGTCTGAGGATGATAAGCGGAACTCAATCTCAGCTTAGTACCCAAGGCTCTTTGTAAACCTTCCCAAAATCTTGAAGTGAAACGCAGATCTCTATCTGAAACAATACATGTAGGAATACCATGTAAACAAACAATCCGTTCTACATACAACTTAGCAAGCTTCTCCATAGTGTAATCCATCCTAATCGGAATAAAGTGTGCAGATTTAGTCAATCTATCCCCTATGACCCAAATATCCTCATGGTTACTCGGAGTCCTCGGCAAACCAGAAACAAAATCCATCGAGATACTATCCCACTTCCACTCGGGAATAGACAACGGTTGCAACAAACCCGAAGGCTTCTGATGTTCAATCTTAGACTTTTGGCAAACCAAACAAGCATACACAAACTCAGCAATTTCTTTCTTCATACAAGGCCACCAAAACAACTTCTTTAAATCTTGATACATCTTCTTAGCACCAGGGTGAATACTTAACCCACTTCTATGACCTTCCTCAAGAATCCTCTTTTTCACATCCCCCACATCGGGAACGCAAACTCTATCATGACATCTCAAAATTCCATTCTCATCAATTCTGAACTCTCCACCTTGACCTTGATTCACCAAAGTAAACTTGTCAACTAAAACCAAATCTGACTTTTGCCCATCTCTAATCTCTTCCAAGACACCACTAGTAAGCTTCATCATACCAAGCTTCACGCCAAAATAAGTCTCTTCACACACCAAACTCAAATCTCGAAATTGCTCCAACAATTCCCATTCTTTAACCATCAACATAGACATGTGTAAAGACTTCCTGCTCAAAGCATCTGCAACCATGTTTGCCTTACCAGGATGGTAATTCAAACTGAAGTCATAATCTTTAAGAAACTCTAGCCACCTTCTTTGCCTCATATTCAACTCTTTTTGATCAAACAAATATTTCAAACTCTTATGATCGCTAAAGACGTCGAATCTCGACCCAAATAAATAATGCCTCCAAATCTTTAACACAAAAACCACCGCTGCCAACTCCAAGTCATGAGTTGGATAATTCCTCTCATGCACCTTGAGTTGCCTCGAAGCATACGCCACAACCTGCCCATTTTGCATTAACACACCTCCTAAACCCATCAAAGAAGCATCGCAATAGACCGTAAACGGTTCAGATGGTTTAGGCAAAATCAAAACTGGCGCAGTTGTCAACCTTCTCTTCAACTCTTGGAAACTATCTTCACACTGCGGAGTCCACACGAACGCTTGACTCTTCCTAGTCAATTGTGTCAACGGTAAAGCTAGCTTGGAAAAGCCTTCAATGAACTTACGGTAATAACCCGCTAAACCAAGAAAGCTTCGAATCTCAAAAACTGACTTTGGAGATTCCCATTCTGACACGGCTTCTATCTTCGAAGGATCCACAGCAATACCCCCACGAGATATCACGTGACCAAGGAAACTCACTTGTTCTAACCAGAATTCACACTTCGAAAGTTTAGCAAACAAATGATTTTCCTTCAGAATTGACAAAACAATTCTCAAGTGTTCGGCATGCTCTGCTTCACTCTTGGAATAAATCAAAATGTCATCGATGAACACCACCACAAACTTATCCAGAAACTCATGAAAGATTCTGTTCATATACTCCATGAACACACCAGGTGCATTCGTAACACCAAAAGGCATCACCGAATACTCATAGTGTCCATAACGAGTTCTGAACGCAGTTTTCTGAATATCACCCGCTTTCACGCGAATCTGATGATAGCCTGACCTCAAGTCAATCTTGCTAAACACACACGCACCCACCAGCTGATCCATTAAATCATCAATCCTTGGCAAAGGATACTTGTTCTTAATGGTCACTTTGTTTAGCTGCCTATAATCCACACAAAGTCTCATTGTTCCTTCTTTCTTCTTCACAAGTAAAACTGGAGCACCCCACGGACTCACACTAGGACGAATAAACCTTTTGTCAAGCAACTCTTCCAGCTGACTCTTCAGTTCCACTAGTTCCGACGGTGACATCCTATAAGGAGCCATCGAAACAGGACTAGTACCAGGAATTAAGTCGATGGAAAACTCTACCTCGCGCTCAGGAGGTAAATCCGTAATCTCTTCAGGAAACACTTCAGGAAATTCGCATACCACAGGATAATCCTTTCTTACTCTACCATCTTCCAAAACCATACTCGCCATAAGCATAAACAACCCATCTCCATTCTTCACACTCTTCTCAACTTGCTGTGTAGACAAGAAAACCACACCATCTTTCTCGGACTCGAGAAAAAGAACAGCCTTAGCAAAACAGTTGATATAGACATGGTTGGCTTTCAACCAGTCCATACCCAGAATCACATCTATCTGATGCAAAGGAAGACACACGAGATCAACTTCGAAATCTCTTCCGCACATGCGCAAAGGACACTTCAAACAAACAACTGAAGTAGAAACTGAACCCATCGCAGGTGTATCTACCTCCATACTTCGATCCAAAGTAGACAAGACAAGGCCCAATCTCTTGGCACAATCTAAAGCAACAAACGAATGCGTCGCACCCGTATCAATAATAGCAACCAAAGACACATTAGAGATAAAGCATGTACCTCTGATTAGACGTTCCTCAGCAGAAGTCTATGCTCCAGATAAAGCGAATACTTTTCCAACTTCTTTCTTTGGCTTTGGACATTTGGTACTTATGTGGCCTCGCTCACCACAATTAAAGCAAGTTACACTCACACCAACTCTACAATCCACCGCTTTGTGACCCACCCTGTCACACTTGAAACACTTAACTATCCCCTGGCGACATTCCATAGCATGATGTCCCTCTTTACCACATTTAAAACATTTGATTGGAGTAGTCACTCCCCCACTCGGACTCTTTCCACTACTTATTGGTCTCTTTCCTCTTCCATCATAAGGCTTAGGACGCATCTGTCCCTTACCTCTTTTCTCACTCAAGCTCTTGTAATAAGCAGTGCTATCCTGACTGTCTTCGTCGTAGATACAACTCTTATTAACCAACTCAGAGAATCTTGTAATCTGCTGATACCCAATCGCCTTCTTTATGTCCGGCCTCAAACCATTAACAAACTTAAGGCACTTCGACCTCTCAGCATTAACAGTGTTATAGTGAGGACAGTATTTGATCAAATCTTGAAATTTAGCCGCATAGTCAGCTACCGAACCACTACCTTGTTTCAATTCCAGGAATTCAACTTCCTTTTTACCACGAACATCCTCCGGAAAATAATTCTCCAAGAATTCATCTCGGAAAATTTCCCAAGTCACCACAACCTGCTCCTCCTCATACCTCTGACTAGCGTTGATCCACCAGTCTTCGGCCTCTTTAATCAGCATGTGTGTTCCGAATTGCACTTTCTGAGCGTCGGTGCAATTCATCACACGAAAGATTTTCTCAATTTCTTTTAACCATTCTTGAGCTTCCACCGGAGCATGCTCTCCCTTGAAAGTAGGCGGGTTGTTCTTTTGGAACTTCCCAAGAGCACGAAAAGCATCTTCAGTACCATCATGTGGCGCTTGAGTCGTTTGCGGCATCTGATTTATTGACCCCGCAAGCAACCTCAATGCCTCAGCTAAAGCATCATCATTCCTTCTACCAGCCATCTTCTCTCTCTCTCTACAACACAAAGTATTGATCGCGTTAGCCACACAATCAAATACAAGGGATTAACAAAATAAGACCTGACAACTGACCGACTATGCTCTGATACCACTATTGTAACACCCCTTCTAATTACCCCAATTAAAAGGCAAGAATTAAAATCAGAGAAAATAAATTTGCACGGAATGGATGTCACAACACACATCACATTCCAAAATTTTATAGAAAAACGGACAGGGTACGTTTGTAAATTTAAGCATATCAACACAAAACAAACATACATAAATATTTAACTGCTTTCTCTCGTGCAAACGCAACGGAGTTTCAATATTTAACTTCATCTCCATTCATGGAGGAATCAAAACATAATTCAAGGCATCAAGCCATGATAATTCACATAAAGCACATGTTATCAAGTCTCACATACACAAAATAATATACCCAAAGTAAGGATTATATACATCATAATCCGAATACAAAATAGACGAGTTCGACACGAAATATACCCCCCCCCCCCAGGTGTTACTACCAGAGCATCGACTCGACTCTAATCAAAATAAAACAGATTTCAATCCAATGCATCCGCTAACTAGCGCCTCGCGCTACCATCCTCGGTACCTGAACAATGCCATCAAAAGCATTTTCAAACAGAAGGGTAAGAATTCCAATAATCATATAACATGTAATTAAGGTAAAGCAATGGCAATAAATAAAGCAATACATCATGATCATATTCATTTTATCACATATAGTATCCGTACTCAAGGAAGTCATTTCCAACACATTAACCATATAAACCAATTATCCGAATACTCACATCACTGGCACATAACCATAATTCAAACAACAACAATATTGGCACATAACCAAACACATCAACACACATACACAATATACACAATTATGCATGTGACTCACAACACGACTTAACATATGCGAATGCGGTACCGACTTGTGGACCCAAAGTTCCACCGCTTATTTTTCCACATAAGATCAAAGCCACTACGTCTATTTCCACTATAGGATCAACGTCTATTTTTGTGAACCCATGTTTCAGCGCCTATGTTCCCTTTCCGGGTCAAAGCCACTACGTCTATTTCCATTCAAGGATCAACGTCTATAAAATATGAACCCACTGTTTCACCGTCTCCATTTCAAGACCAACCATGCCATGCAATGTACAACCAACAACTCGTATGCAATTAAGACCACTTCCGACCTTAACATACACATACCACATATTCCAGCACAATGAAATACCAACAATTGTACATGCATTGCAAATATAATTCACAAATCAAGTAATGTACAAGTTTAAACAATGTTACTTCCATGATTTATTCAAATCAAACACAATTTCATAAACCGGAAGCATTCAACTTAATTCGCCTTCACCTTCAAAATTCACATTTTTCAACAAAAATGTCACCCAACTGATCAACCAAAATTACTACCATAAACCGCATAATAATTCGGACTATTTAGGCTAAAATCAGCTAATTAATTATCGGTCAAAAACTCTATTATTTCTATTTATAAATTCCTACAAAATTATTTATTAAAGATATTAAATTATTATTATTATTATTATTATTATTATTATTAATAATTAGTATAATATATTGTTATAACAATAAAATATTATATAAATAGTGTATGGGCAAGTAATGTTACTAAAACTAGAATTCTAAAATGCCGCTACAGTACTGCTAGTTATATGCCAACACCACTTGCCATTAATTGAAATTTCATTGCGTGCTACACGTTCCTCTTCTTGCGCTACTGTACCATATTTTGCTAAAGCAATTAGTAAAACCTCCATGTGCCTTAAGTATTGGGCTATAGTGCTCAAGCAAGTACCCACCTAATTACTACTTTACAACAATGCCATTTAATATATCACACATTCTGCTACAGCAAGGGCAGAGCGCTATTCGTGTTATTTAGTTCCTATCGCCACTACATGCTAAAGCCATTGGATAATTTCAATTCACGCTACAGTAACAGAACCAACATGTGCATTCTATATGCTACTTCTTAAATTAGTTACAGTAGCAAGCAACGTTCCTCCTACATACTAATTCATTAAACGCTACTCAGCAAACGCCTATTGGGTATCACTTCAATATGCCATTAAACATTGCTTCTTGAAAAAAAATCAATTCATCTAATGCTATAGGAACAGAACAAATGGAATCTTTTCGAGGAAAAATATTAAGTCACTTATTTGTGTGTATAACTAATTATATTGGATCCTACATCATCTCTCAATTTCATCAATCTACCAATTTTGTTTTCATCATAACATAGTAGTGAAACTAATACCCTAAACCCCTAATTTATTCCAAAATCAAAACTATAAAATCACACACTAAATAATTGGTGGAAGTCAAACCCTTACCTCTAATGTTGATTTTCTTGGAACAAGATGATGATTTTGTAGAACAAACCCTAGCCTTCTCCTTCTCTTCTCTTCTTCTTCTCTCTTTTCTTTTTTCTTTCTCCTCTTACCAACTACTCTTACTAACTCTACTTTTCTATTTTATAAAACTATTCTTCTACTACTAACTTTCCTCCCTCTATCTTTCTAAAATTATAATTTGGCCCCAACAATTATTTAATTCAAATTATAATATATAACTCTACTAAAACAATATTACACTAAATAATATTTATTCTATATAAACCTAATCATGCCAATTAATCAAACAAAGTCAAATATTACTACACACCAAATTAATATTATTCAAAATAATATTTCGATATAATAAATATTTTTATTTCATATTACCCAATTAATATCTCAATCGATCTCAATTGAATATATTTCTCAAATAGATATAATTTAATAGTTTTGGAAAATAATTAATGAAATAACATTTAAATATAAACGGCGTGTTACAAACGTCAAATAAACAACAACAACAACGTCAAATAAACAACAACAACAACAACGTCAAATAAACAACAACGTCAAATAAAAAAGAACAACAACAATAACAACAACAACAACGTCAAATAAACAACAACAGCGTCAATTAAACAACAACAATAACAACAACAACAACAACGTCAAATAAACAACAACAACGTCAAATAAACAACAACAAAAACAACAACAACAACAACAACAACAAAAACATCAAATAAACAACAACAACAACGTCAACAACAACAACTACGTCAAATAAACAACAACAACAACGTCAACAACAACAACGTCAAATAAACAACAACAACAACAACGTCAAATAAACAACAACAATGTCAAATAATCAACAACAACGTCAAATAAACAACAACAACGTCAACAACAACAACGTCAAATAAACAACAACAACAACGTCAAGTAAACAACAACAACATCAAATAAACAACAACAACAACAATGTCAAGTAAACAACAACAACAACAACGTCAAGTAAACAACAACAACAACAACAACAACGTCAAATAAACAACAACAACAACGTCAACAACAACAACAACAATGTCAAATAAACAACAACAACAACACGGTCAACAACAACAACAACGTCAACAACAACAATAATGTCAAATAAACAACAACAACAACAACAACAACACCATCAACAACAACAACAATGTCAAATAAACAACAACAACAACGTCAAATAAACAACAACAATAACTATGTCAACAACAACAACAACAACAACGTCAAATAAACAACAACAACAACAACGTCAATAATAACAACAACGTCAAGTAAACAAGAACAACAACAACAACGTCAAATAAACAACAACAACAACAACGTCAACAACAACAACGTCAAATAAACAACAACAACGTCAAATAAAGAACAACAACAACAACAACAACAACGTCAAATAAACAACAACAACGTCAACAACAACAACAACAATGTCAAATAAACAACAACAACAACAACAACACCGTCAACAACAACAACAATGTCAAATAAACAACAACAACAACATAGAATAAACAACAACAACAACAACAACAACGTCAACAACAACAACAACGTCAAATAAACAACAACAACAACGTCAAATAAACAACAACGTCAACAACAACAACAACAACGTGAAATAAACAACAATAACAACTATGTCAACAACAACAACATCAAATAAACAACTACAACAACGTCAAAAACAATAACAACAACGTCAAATAAACAACAACAACAATAACAACGTCAAATAAACAACAACAACAACAACAACAACAACACCGTCAAATAAACAACAACAACAACAACAACGTCAAATAAACAACAACAACAACAACAACGTCAAATAAACAACAACAACAACAACGTCAAATAAACAACAACAACAACAACAACAACCTCAACAACAACAACAACGTCAAATAAACAACAACAACAACAACTATGTCAACAACAACAAAAATGTCAAATAAACAACAACAACAACGTCAACAATAACAACAACGTCAAATAAACAACAACAACAACAACAACAATACCGTCAAATAAACAACAACAACAACAACAACACCGTCAACAACAACAACAATGTCAAATAAACAACAACAACACCAACGTCAAATAAACAACAACAACAACGTCAACAACAACAACAACGTCAAATAAACAACAACAACAACGTCAAATAAACAACAACGTCAAAAACAACAACAACAACGTAAAATAAACCACAACTACCATGTCAACAACAACAACATCAAATAAACAACAACAACAACAACGTCAACAACAACAACAACAACAATAACAACGTCAAATAAACAACAACAACAACAACACCGTCAAATAAACAACAACAACAACATCAACAACAACAAAAACGTCAAATAAACAACAACAACAACGTCAACAACAACTACGTCATATAAACAACAACAACGTCAAATAAACAATAACAACAACAACAACGTCAAGAACAATAACGTCAAATAAACAACAACAATGTCAAATAAACAACAACAACGTCAAATAAACAACAACAACGTCAAATAAAGAACAACAACAACAACAACGTCAAATAAACAACAACAACGTCAACAACAACAACAACAACGTCAAATAAACAACAACAACAACGTTAAATAAACAACAACAACAACGTCAAATAAACAACAACGTCAACAACAATAACAACGTGAAATAAACAACAACAACTATGTCAACAATAACAATAACATCAAATAAACAACAACAACAACAACAACGTCAACAATAACAACAACGTCAAATAAACAACAACAACAATAACAACGTTAAATAAACAACAACAACAACACCATCAAATAAACAACAACAACAACAACGTCAAATAAACAACAACAACAACGTCAAATAAACAACAACAACAACAACAACGTCAACAACAACAACAACAACAACGTCAAATAAACAACAATAACAACAACTATGTCAACAACAACAACGTCAAATAAACAACAACAACAACGTCAACAACAACAACAATAACGTCAAATAAACAACCACAACAACTATGTCAACAACAACAATGTCAAATAAACAACAACAACAACAACAACGTCAAATAAACAACAACAACAACAACGTCAAATAAACAACAACAACAACAACACCGTCAAATAAACAACAACAACAACAACGTCAAATAAACAACAACAACAATGTCAAATAAATAACAACAAAAACAACGTCAACAACAACGTCAAATAAACAACAACAACAACAACGTCAACAACAACAACAACGTCAAATAAACAACAACAACAACGTCAAATAAACAACAACAACAATGTCAAATAAACAACAACAACAACGTCAAACAAACAACAACAATAACAACAACAACAACGTCAACAACAACAACAACGTCAAATAAACAACAACAACAACAACGTCAAATAAACAACAACAACAACAACGTCAAATAAACAACAACGTCAAATAAAAAAGAACAACAACAATAACAACAACAACAACGTCAAATAAACAACAACAGCGTCAATTAAACAACAACAATAACAACAACAACAACAACGTCAAATAAACAACAACAACGTCAATTAAACAACAACAACGTCAAATAAACAACAACAAAAACAACAACAACATCAACAACAACAAAAACATCAAATAAACAACAACAACAACGTCAACAACAACAACTACGTCAAATAAACAACAACAACAACAACGTCAAATAAACTATAACAACAACAACAACGTCAACAACAACAACGTCAAATAAACAACAACAACAACAACAACGTCAAATAAACAACAACAATGTCAAATAATCAACAACAACTTCAAATAAACAACAACAACGTCAACAACAACAACGTCAAATAAACAACAACAACAACGTCAAGTAAACAACAACAACATCAAATAAACAACAACAACAACAACGTCAAGTAAACAACAACAACAACGTTAACAACAACAACAACGTCAAATAAACAACAACAACAACGTCAAATAAACAACAACGTCAACAACAACAACGTGAAATAAACAACAACAACTATGTCAACAACAACAACAACATCAAATAAACAACAACAACAACGTCAACAATAACAACAACGTCAAATAAACAACAACAACAACAATAACAACGTCAAATAAATAACAACAACAACAACAACAACACCGTCAAATAAATAACAACAACAACGTCAAATAAACAACAACAACGTCAAATAAACAACAACAACAACAACAACGTCAACAACAACAACAACAACGTCAAATAAACAACAACAACAACAACTATGTCAACAACAATAAAAATGTTAAATAAACAACAACAACAACAACGTCAACAATAACAACAACGTCAAATAAACAACAACAACAACAACGTCAAATAAACAACAACAACAACAATACCGTCAAATAAACAACAACAACAGCAACAACAACAACAACAACAACACCGTCAACAACAACAACAATGTCAAATAAACAACAACAACACCAACGTCAAATAAACAACAACAACAACAACGTCAACAACAACAACAACGTCAAATAAACAACAACAACAACGTCAAATAAACAACAACGTCAAAAACAACAACAACGTAAAATAAACCACAACTACCATGTCAACAACAACAACATCAAATAAACAACAACAACAACAACAATAACAACGTCAAATAAACAACAACAACAACAACGTCAAATTAACAACAACAACAACGACAACGTCAACAACAACAACAACGTCAAATAAACAACAATAACAACAACTATGTCAACAACAACAACGGCATATAAACAACAACAACAACGTCAACAACAACAACAATAACGTCAAATAAACAACCATAACAACTATGTCAACAACAACAATGTCAAATAAACAACAACTACAACGTCAACAACAACAACAACAACAACCTCAAATAAACAACAACAACAACAACACTGTCAAATAAACAACAACAACAACGTCAAATAAACAACAACAAACACGTCAAATAAACAACAACAAAAACAACGTCAACAACAACATCAAATAAACAACAACAACAACGTCAACAACAACAACAACGTCAAATAAACAACAATAACAATAACGTCAAATAAACAACAACTACAACAACAACAATGACAAATAAACAACAACAACAACAACGTCAAACAAACAACAACAATAACAACAACAACAACAACGTCAACAACAACAACAACGTCAAATAAACAACAACAACAACGTCAAATAAACAACAACAACAACAACGTCAAATAAACAACAACGTCAAATAAAAAAGAACAACAACAATAACAACAACAACAACGTCAAATAAACAACAACATCATCAATTAAACAACAACAATAACAACAACAACAACGTCAAATAAACAACAACAACGTCAAATAAACAACAACAAAAACAACAACAACATCAACAACAACAAAAACATCAAATAAACAACAACAACAACGTCAACAACAACAACTACGTCAAATAAACAACAACAACAACGTCAACAACAACAACGTCAAATAAACAACAACAACAACAACGTCAAATAAACAACAACAATGTCAAATAATCAACAACAACGTCAAATAAACAACAACAACGTCAACAACAACAACGTCAAATAAACAACAACAACAACAACGTCAAGTAAACAACAACAACATCAAATAAACAACAACAACAACAACGTCAAATAAACAACAACAACAACAACGTCAAGTAAACAACAACAACGTCAAATAAACAACAACAACAACGTCAACAACAACAACAACAATGTCAAATAAACAACAACAACAACAACACCGTCAACAACAACAACAACGTCAACAACAACAATAATGTCAAATAAACAACAACAACAACAACAACACCATCAACAACAACAACAATGTCAAATAAACAACAACAACAACGTCAAATAAACAACAACAATAACTATGTCAACAACAACAACAACAACAACGTCAAATAAACAACAACAACAACAACGTCAATAATAACAACAACGTCAAGTAAACAAGAACAACAACAACAACGTCAAATAAACAACAACAACAACAACAACGTCAACAACAACAACGTCAAATAAACAACAACAACGTCAAATAAAGAACAACAACAACAACAACAACAACGTCAAATAAACAACAACAACGTCAACAACAACAACAACAATGTCAAATAAACAACAACAACAACAACACCGTCAACAACAACAACAATGTCAAATAAACAACAACAACAACATAGAATAAACAACAACAACAACAACGTCAACAACAACAACAACGTCAAATAAACAACAACAACAACGTCAAATAAACAACAACGTCAACAACAACAACAACAACGTGAAATAAACAACAATAACAACTATGTCAACAACAACAACATCAAATAAACAACTACAACAACGTCAAAAACAATAACAACAACGTCAAATAAACAAAAACAACAATAACAATGTCAAATAAACAACAACAACAACAACACCGTCAAATAAACAACAACAACAACAACGTCAAATAAACAACAACAACAACAACAACGTCAAATAAACAACAACAACAACAACGTCAAATAAACAACAACAACAACAACCTCAACAACAACAACAACGTCAAATAAACAACAACAACAACAACTATGTCAACAACAACAAAAATGTCAAATAAACAATAACAACAACAACGTCAACAATAACAACAACGTCAAATAAACAACAACAACAACAACAACAATACCGTCAAATAAACAACAACAACAACAACAACAACAACAACAACACCGTCAACAACAACAACAATGTCAAATAAACAACAACAACACCAACCTCAAATAAACAACAACAACAACAACGTCAACAACAACAACAACGTCAAATAAACAACAACAACAACGTCAAATAAACAACAACGTCAAAAACAACAACAACGTAAAATAAACCACAACTACCATGTCAACAACAACAACATCAAATAAACAACAACAACAACAACGTCAACAACAACAACAACAACAATAACAACGTCAAATAAACAACAACAACAACAACACCGTCAAATAAACAACAACAACAACATCAACAACAACAAAAACGTCAAATAAACAACAACAACAACGTCAACAACAACTACGTCATATAAACAACAACAACGTCAAATAAACAATAACAACAACAACAACGTCAACAACAATAACGTCAAATAAACAACAACAACGTCAAATAAACAACAACAACGTCAAATAAACAACAACAACGTCAAATAAAGAAGAACAACAACAACAACGTCAAATAAACAACAACAACGTCAACAACAACAACAACAACGTCAAATAAACAACAACAACAACAACACCATCAAATAAACAACAACAACAACAACGTCAAATAAACAACAACAACAACGTCAAATAAACAACAACAACAACAACGTCAACAACAACAACAACAACAACGTCAAATAAACAACAATAACAACAACTATGTCAACAACAACAACGTCAAATAAACAACAACAACAACGTCAACAACAACAACAATAACGTCAAATAAACAACCACAACAACTATGTCAACAACAACAATGTCAAATAAACAACAACAACAACGTCAACAACAACAACAACGTCAAATAAACAACAACAACAACAACAACGTCAAATAAACAACAACAACAACAACACCGTCAAATAAACAACAACAACAACAACGTCAAATAAACAACAACAACAATGTCAAATAAACAACAACAAAAACAACGTCAACAACAACGTCAAATAAACAACAACAACAACAACGTCAACAACAACAACAACGTCAAATAAACAACAACAACAACGTCAAATAAACAACAACAACAACAACAACAACAATGTCAAATAAACAACAACAACAACGTCAAACAAACAACAACAATAACAACAACAACAACGTCAACAACAACAACAACGTCAAATAAACAACAACAACAACAACGTCAAATAAACAACAACAACAACAACGTCAAATAAACAACAACGTCAAATAAAAAAGAACAACAACAATAACAACAACAACAACGTCAAATAAACAACAACAGCGTCAATTAAACAACAACAATAACAACAACAACAACAACGTCAAATAAACAACAACAACGTCAATTAAACAATCCCAACGTCAAATAAACAACAACAAAAACAACAACATCAACAACAACAAAAACATCAAATAAACAACAACAACAACGTCAACAACAACAACTACGTCAAATAAACAACAACAACAACAACGTCAAATAAACTATAACAACAACAACAACGTCAACAACAACAACGTCAAATAAACAACAACAACAACAACAACGTCAAATAAACAACAACAACAACAACAACGTCAAATAAACAACAACAATGTCAAATAATCAACAACAACGTCAAATAAACAACAACAACGTCAACAACAACAACGTCAAATAAACAACAACAACAACGTCAAGTAAACAACAACAACATCAAATAAACAACAACAACAACAACGTCAAGTAAACAACAACAACAACGTCAACAACAACAACAACGTCAAATAAACAACAACAACAACGTGAAATAAACAACAACGTCAACAACAACAACGTGAAATAAACAACAACAACTATGTCAACAACAACAACAACATCAAATAAACAACAACAACAACAACAACAACGTCAACAATAACAACAACGTCAAATAAACAACAACAACAACAATAACAACGTCAAATAAATAACAACAACAACAACAACACCGTCAAATAAATAACAACAACAACGTCAAATAAACAACAACAACGTCAAATAAACAACAACAACAACAACAACGTCAACAACAACAACAACAACGTCAAATAAACAACAACAACAACAACTATGTCAACAACAATAAAAATGTCAAATAAACAACAACAACAACAACGTCAACAATAACAACAACGTCAAATAAACAACAACAACAACAACAACGTCAAATAAACAACAACAACAACAACAATACTGTCAAATAAACAACAACAACAGCAACAACATCAACAACAACAACACCGTCAACAACAACAACAATGTCAAATAAACAACAACAACACCAACGTCAAATAAACAACAACAACAACAACGTCAACAACAACAACAACGTCAAATAAACAACAACAACAACGTCAAATAAACAACAACGTCAAAAACAACAACAACGTAAAATAAACCACAACTACCATGTCAACAACAACAACATCAAATAAACAACAACAACAACAACAATAACAACGTCAAATAAACAACAACAACAACAACGTCAAATTAACAACAACAACAACGATAACGTCAACAACAACAACAACGTCAAATAAACAACAGTAACAACAACTATGTCAACAACAACAACGTCATATAAACAACAACAACAACGTCAACAACAACAACAATAACGTCAAATAAACAACCATAACAACTATGTCAACAACAACAATGTCAAATAAACAACAACTACAACGTCAACAACAACAACAACGTCAAATAAACAACAACAACAACAACAACAACCTCAAATAAACAACAACAACAACAACACTGTCAAATAAACAACAACAACAACAACGTCAAATAAACAACAACAAACACGTCAAATAAACAACAACGAAAACAACGTCAACAACAACATCAAATAAACAACAACAACAACGTCAACAACAACAACAACGTCAAATAAACAACAACAACAACAACGTCAAATAAACAACAACTACAACAACAACAATGTCAAATAAACAACAACAACAACAACGTCAAACAAACAACAACAATAACAACAACAACAACGTCAACAACAACAACAACGTCAAATAAACAACAACAACAACGTCAAATAAACAACAACAACAACAACGTCAAATAAACAACAACGTCAAATAAAAAAGAACAACAACAATAACAACAACAACAACGTCAAATAAACAACAACAGCATCAATTAAACAACAACAATAACAACAACAACAACGTCAAATAAACAACAACAACGTCAAATAAACAACAACAAAAACAACAACAACATCAACAACAACAAAAACATCAAATAAACAACAACAACAACAACGTCAACAACAACAACTACGTCAAATAAACAACAACAACAACGTCAACAACAACAACGTCAAATAAACAACAACAACAACAACGTCAAATAAACAACAACAATGTCAAATAATCAACAACAACGTCAAATAAACAACAACAACGTCAACAACAACAACGTCAAATAAACAACAACAACAACAACGTCAAGTAAACAACAACAACATCAAATAAACAACAACAACAATGTCAAGTAAACAACAACAACAACGTCAAGTAAACAACAACAACAACAACAACAACGTCAAATAAACAACAACGTCAAAAACAACAACAACAACGTAAAATAAACCACAACTACCATGTCAACAACAACAACATCAAATAAACAACAACAACAACAACGTCAACAACAACAACAACAACAATAACAACGTCAAATAAACAACAACAACAACAACACCGTCAAATAAACAACAACAACAACATCAACAACAACAAAAACGTCAAATAAACAACAACAACAACGTCAACAACAACTACGTCATATAAACAACAACAACGTCAAATAAACAATAACAACAACAACAACGTCAACAACAATAACGTCAAATAAACAACAACAATGTCAAATAAACAACAACAACGTCAAATAAACAACAACAACGTCAAATAAAGAACAACAACAACAACAACGTCAAATAAACAACAACAACGTCAACAACAACAACAACAACGTCAAATAAACAACAACAACAACGTTAAATAAACAACAACAACAACGTCAAATAAACAACAACGTCAACAACAATAACAACGTGAAATAAACAACAACAACTATGTCAACAATAACAACAACATCAAATAAACAACAACAACAACAACAACGTCAACAATAACAACAACGTCAAATAAACAACAACAACAATAACAACGTTAAATAAACAACAACAACAACACCATCAAATAAACAACAACAACAACAACGTCAAATAAACAACAACAACAACGTCAAATAAACAACAACAACAACAACAACGTCAACAACAACAACAACAACAACGTCAAATAAACAACAATAACAACAACTATGTCAACAACAACAACGTCAAATAAACAACAACAACAACGTCAACAACAACAACAATAACGTCAAATAAACAACCACAACAACTATGTCAACAACAACAATGTCAAATAAACAACAACAACAACAACAACGTCAAATAAACAACAACAACAACAACGTCAAATAAACAACAACAACAACAACAACACCGTCAAATAAACAACAACAACAACAACGTCAAATAAACAACAACAACAATGTCAAATAAACAACAACAAAAACAACGTCAACAACAACGTCAAATAAACAACAACAACAACAACGTCAACAACAACAACAACGTCAAATAAACAACAACAACAACGTCAAATAAACAACAACAACAATGTCAAATAAACAACAACAACAACGTCAAACAAACAACAACAATAACAACAACAACAACGTCAACAACAACAACAACGTCAAATAAACAACAACAACAACAACAACAACGTCAAATAAACAACAACAACAACAACAACGTCAAATAAACAACAACGTCAAATAAAAAAGAACAACAACAATAACAACAACAACAACGTCAAATAAACAACAACAGCGTCAATTAAACAACAACAATAACAACAACAACAACAACGTCAAATAAACAACAACAACGTCAATTAAACAACAACAACGTCAAATAAACAACAACAAAAACAACAACAACATCAACAACAACAAAAACATCAAATAAACAACAACAACAACGTCAACAACAACAACTACGTCAAATAAACAACAACAACAACAACGTCAAATAAACTATAACAACAACAACAACGTCAACAACAACAACGTCAAATAAACAACAACAACAACAACAACGTCAAATAAACAACAACAATGTCAAATAATCAACAACAACGTCAAATAAACAACAACAACGTCAACAACAACAACGTCAAATAAACAACAACAACAACGTCAAGTAAACAACAACAACATCAAATAAACAACAACAACAACAACGTCAAGTAAACAACAACAACAACGTTAACAACAACAACAACGTCAAATAAACAACAACAACAACGTCAAATAAACAACAACGTCAACAACAACAACGTGAAATAAACAACAACAACTATGTCAACAACAACAACAACATCAAATAAACAACAACAACAACAACAACGTCAACAATAACAACAACGTCAAATAAACAACAACAACAACAATAACAACGTCAAATAAATAACAACAACAACAACAACAACACCGTCAAATAAATAACAACAACAACGTCAAATAAACAACAACAACGTCAAATAAACAACAACAACAACAACGTCAACAACAACAACAACAACGTCAAATAAACAACAACAACAACAACTATGTCAACAACAATAAAAATGTCAAATAAACAACAACAACAACAACGTCAACAATAACAACAACGTCAAATAAACAACAACAACAACAACGTCAAATAAACAACAACAACAACAATACCGTCAAATAAACAACAACAACAGCAACAACAACAACAACAACAACACCGTCAACAACAACAACAATGTCAAATAAACAACAACAACACCAACGTCAAATAAACAACAACAACAACAACAACGTCAACAACAACAACAACGTCAAATAAACAACAACAACAACGTCAAATAAACAACAACGTCAAAAACAACAACAACGTAAAATAAACCACAACTACCATGTCAACAACAACAACATCAAATAAACAACAACAACAACAACAATAACAACGTCAAATAAACAACAACAACAACAACGTCAAATTAACAACAACAACAACGACAACGTCAACAACAACAACAACGTCAAATAAACAACAATAACAACAACTATGTCAACAACAACAACGACATATAAACAACAACAACAACATCAACAACAACAACAATAACGTCAAATAAACAACCATAACAACTATGTCAACAACAACAATGTCAAATAAACAACAACTACAACGTCAACAACAACAACAACGTCAAATAAACAACAACAACAACAACAACCTCAAATAAACAACAACAACAACAACACTGTCAAATAAACAACAACAACAACGTCAAATAAACAACAACAAACACGTCAAATAAACAACAACAAAAACAACGTCAACAACAACATCAAATAAACAACAACAACAACGTCAACAACAACAACAACGTCAAATAAACAACAACAACAACAACGTTAAATAAACAACAACTACAACAACAACAATGTCAAATAAACAACAACAACAACAACGTCAAACAAACAACAACAATAACAACAACAACAACAACGTCATTAACAACAACAACGTCAAATAAACAACAACAACAACGTCAAATAAACAACAACAACAACAACGTCAAATAAACAACAACGTCAAATAAAAAAGAACAACAACAATAACAACAACAACAACGTCAAATAAACAACAACAGCATCAATTAAACAACAACAATAACAACAACAACAACGTCAAATAAACAACAACAACGTCAAATAAACAACAACAAAAACAACAACAACATCAACAACAACAAAAACATCAAATAAACAACAACAACAACGTCAACAACAACAACTACGTCAAATAAACAACAACAACAACGTCAACAACAACAACGTCAAATAAACAACAACAACAACAACGTCAAATAAACAACAACAATGTCAAATAATCAACAACAACGTCAAATAAACAACAACAACGTCAACAACAACAACGTCAAATAAACAACAACGTCAAGTAAACAACAACAACATCAAATAAAAAACAACAACAACAACGTCAAATAAACAACAACAACAACAACGTCAAGTAAACAACAACAACGTCAAATAAACAACAACAACAACGTCAACAACAACAACAACAATGTCAAATAAACAACAACAACAACAACACCGTCAACAACAACAACAACGTCAACAACAACAATAATGTCAAATAAACAACAACAACAACAACAACACCATCAACAACAACAACAATGTCAAATAAACAACAACAACAACGTCAAATAAACAACAACAATAACTATGTCAACAACAACAACAACAACAACGTCAAATAAACAACAACAACAACAACGTCAATAATAACAACAACGTCAAGTAAACAAGAACAACAACAACAACGTCAAATAAACAACAACAACAACAACAACGTCAACAACAACAACGTCAAATAAACAACAACAACGTCAAATAAAGAACAACAACAACAACAACAACAACAACAACGTCAAATAAACAACAACAACGTCAACAACAACAACAACAATGTCAAATAAACAACAACAACAACAACACCGTCAACAACAACAACAATGTCAAATAAACAACAACAACAACATAGAATAAACAACAACAACAACAACGTCAACAACAACAACAACGTCAAATAAACAACAACAACAACGTCAAATAAACAACAACGTCAACAACAACAACAACAACGTGAAATAAACAACAATAACAACTATGTCAACAACAACAACATCAAATAAACAACTACAACAACGTCAAAAACAATAACAACAACGTCAAATAAACAACAACAACAATAACAATGTCAAATAAACAACAACAACAACAACACCGTCAAATAAACAACAACAACAACAACGTCAAATAAACAACAACAACAACAACAACGTCAAATAAACAACAACAACAACAATTTCAAATAAACAACAACAACAACAACCTCAACAACAACAACAACGTCAAATAAACAACAACAACAACTATGTCAACAACAACAAAAATGTCAAATAAACAACAACAACAACGTCAACAATAACAACAACGTCAAATAAACAACAACAACAACAACAACAATACCGTCAAATAAACAACAACAACAACAACAACAACAACACCGTCAACAACAACAACAATGTCAAATAAACAACAACAACACCAACCTTAAATAAACAACAACAACAACAACGTCAACAACAACAACAACGTCAAATAAACAACAACAACAACGTCAAATAAACAACAACGTCAAAAACAACAACAACGTAAAATAAACCACAACTACCATGTCAACAACAACAACATCAAATAAACAACAACAACAACAACGTCAACAACAACAACAACAACAATAACAACGTCAAATAAACAACAACAACAACAACACCGTCAAATAAACAACAACAACAACATCAACAACAACAAAAACGTCAAATAAACAACAACAACAACGTCAACAACAACTACGTCATATAAACAACAACAACGTCAAATAAACAATAACAACAACAACAACGTCAACAACAATAACGTCAAATAAACAACAACAACGTCAAATAAACAACAACAACGTCAAATAAACAACAACAACGTCAAATAAAGAACAACAACAACAACAACGTCAAATAAACAACAACAACGTCAACAACAACAACAACAACGTCAAATAAACAACAACAACAACAACACCATCAAATAAACAACAACAACAACAACTTCAAATAAACAACAACAACAACGTCAAATAAACAACAACAACAACAACGTCAACAACAACAACAACAACAACGTCAAATAAACAACAATAACAACAACTATGTCAACAACAACAACGTCAAATAAACAACAACAACAACGTCAACAACAACAACAATAACGTCAAATAAACAACCACAACAACTATGTCAACAACAACAATGTCAAATAAACAACAACAACAACGTCAACAACAACAACAACGTCAAATAAACAACAACAACAACAACAACGTCAAATAAACAACAACAACAACACCGTCAAATAAACAACAACAACAACAACGTCAAATAAACAACAACAACAATGTCAAATAAACAACAACAAAAACAACGTCAACAACAACGTCAAATAAACAACAACAACAACAACGTCAACAACAACAACAACGTCAAATAAACAACAACAACAACGTCAAATAAACAACAACAACAACAACAACAACAACAATGTCAAATAAACAACAACAACAACGTCAAACAAACAACAACAATAACAACAACAACAACGTCAACAACAACAACAACGTCAAATAAACAACAACAACAACAACGTCAAATAAACAACAACAACAACAACGTCAAATAAACAACAACGTCAAATAAAAAAGAACAACAACAATAACAACAACAACAACGTCAAATAAACAACAACAGCGTCAATTAAACAACAACAATAACAACAACAACAACAACGTCAAATAAACAACAACAACGTCAATTAAACAATCCCAACGTCAAATAAACAACAACAAAAACAACAACATCAACAACAACAAAAACATCAAATAAACAACAACAACAACGTCAACAACAACAACTACGTCAAATAAACAACAACCACAACAACGTCAAATAAACTATAACAACAACAACAACGTCAACAACAACAACGTCAAATAAACAACAACAACAACAACAACGTCAAATAAACAACAACAATGTCAAATAATCAACAACAACGTCAAATAAACAACAACAACGTCAACAACAACAACGTCAAATAAACAACAACAACAACGTCAAGTAAACAACAACAACATCAAATAAACAACAACAACAACAACGTCAAGTAAACAACAACAACAACGTCAACAACAACAACAACGTCAAATTAACAACAACAACAACGTCAAATAAACAACAACGTCAACAACAACAACGTGAAATAAACAACAACAACTATGTCAACAACAACAACAACATCAAATAAACAACAACAACAACAACAACAACGTCAACAATAACAACAACGTCAAATAAACAACAACAACAACAATAACAACGTCAAATAAATAACAACAACAACAACAACACCGTCAAATAAATAACAACAACAACGTCAAATAAACAACAACAACGTCAAATAAACAACAACAACAACAACAACGTCAACAACAACAACAACAACGTCAAATAAACAACAACAACAACAACTATGTCAACAACAATAAAAATGTCAAATAAACAACAACAACAACAACGTCAACAATAACAACAACGTCAAATAAACAACAACAACAACAACGTCAAATAAACAACAACAACAACAATACTGTCAAATAAACAACAACAACAACAACAACATCAACAACAACAACACCGTCAACAACAACAACAATGTCAAATAAACAACAACAACACCAACGTCAAATAAACAACAACAACAACAACGTCAACAACAACAACAACGTCAAATAAACAACAACAACAACGTCAAATAAACAACAACGTCAAAAACAACAACAACGTAAAATAAACCACAACTACCATGTCAACAACAACAACATCAAATAAACAACAACAACAACAACAATAACAACGTCAAATAAACAACAACAACAACAACGTCAAATTAACAACAACAACAACGACAACGTCAACAACAACAACAACAACGTCAAATAAACAACAATAACAACAACTATGTCAACAACAACAACGTCATATAAACAACAACAACAACGTCAACAACAACAACAATAACGTCAAATAAACAACCATAACAACTATGTCAACAACAACAATGTCAAATAAACAACAACTACAACGTCAACAACAACAACAACGTCAAATAAACAACAACAACAACAACAACAACCTCAAATAAACAACAACAACAACAACACTGTCAAATAAACAACAACAACAACAACGTCAAATAAACAACAACAAACACGTCAAATAAACAACAACAAAAACAACGTCAACAACAACATCAAATAAACAACAACAACAACGTCAACAACAACAACAACGTCAAATAAACAACAACAACAACAACGTCAAATAAACAACAACTACAACAACAACAATGTCAAATAAACAACAACAACAACAACGTCAAACAAACAACAACAATAACAACAACAACAACGTCAACAACAACAACAACGTCAAATAAACAACAACAACAACGTCAAATAAACAACAACAACAACAACGTCAAATAAACAACAACGTCAAATAAAAAAGAACAACAACAATAACAACAACAACAACGTCAAATAAACAACAACAGCATCAATTAAACAACAACAATAACAACAACAACAACAACAACGTCAAATAAACAACAACAACGTCAAATAAACAACAACAAAAACAACAACAACATCAACAACAACAAAAACATCAAATAAACAACAACAACAACGTCAACAACAACAACTACGTCAAATAAACAACAACAACAACGTCAACAACAACAACGTCAAATAAACAACAACAACAACAACGTCAAATAAACAACAACAATGTCAAATAATCAACAACAACGTCAAATAAACAACAACAACGTCAACAACAACAACGTCAAATAAACAACAACAACAACAACGTCAAGTAAACAACAACAACATCAAATAAACAACAACAACAATGTCAAGTAAACAACAACAACAACGTCAAGTAAACAACAACAACAACAACAACAACGTCAAATAAACAACAACAACAACAACGTCAACAACAACAACAACAATGTCAAATAAACAACAACAACAACAACACCGTCAACAACAACAACAACGTCAACAACAACAATAATGTCAAATAAACAACAACAATAACAACAACACCATCAACAACAACAACAATGTCAAATAAACAACAACAACAACGTCAAATAAACAACAACAATAACTATGTCAACAACAACAACAACAACAACGTCAAATAAACAACAACAACAACAACAACGTCAATAATAACAACAACGTCAAGTAAACAAGAACAACAACAACAACGTCAAATAAACAACAACAACAACAACGTCAACAACAACAACGTCAAATAAACAACAACAACGTCAAATAAAGAACAACAACAACAACAACGTCAAATAAACAACAACAACGTCAACAACAACAACAACAATGTCAAATAAACAACAACAACAACAACACCGTCAACAACAACAACAATGTCAAATAAACAACAACAACAACATAGAATAAACAACAACAACAACAACGTCAACAACAACAACAACGTCAAATAAACAACAACAACAACGTCAAATAAACAACAACGTCAACAACAACAACAACGTGAAATAAACAACAATAACAACTATGTCAACAACAACAACATCAAATAAACAACTACAACAACGTCAAAAACAAAAACAACAACGTCAAATAAACAACAACAACAACAACACCGTCAAATAAACAACAACAACAACAACATCAAATAAACAACAACAACAACAACAACGTCAAATAAACAACAACAACAACAACGTCAAATAAACAACAACAACAACAACCTCAACAACAACAACAACGTCAAATAAACAACAACAACAACAACTATGTCAACAACAACAAAAATGTCAAATAAACAACAACAACAACGTCAACAATAACAACAACGTCAAATAAACAACAACAACAACAACAACAACAATACCGTCAAATAAACAACCACAACAACAACAACAACAACGTCAACAACAACAACAATGTCAAATAAACAACAACAACACCAACGTCAAATAAACAACAACAACAACAACAACGTCAACAACAACAACAACGTCAAATAAACAACAACAACAACGTCAAATAAACAACAACGTCAAAAACAACAACAACGTAAAATAAACCACAACTACCATGTCAATAACAACAACATCAAATAAACAACAACAACAACAACGTCAACAACAACAACAACAACAATAACAACGTCAAATAAACAACAACAATAACAACACCGTCAAATAAACAACAACAACAACATCAACAACAACAAAAACGTCAAATAAACAACAACAACCACGTCAACAACAACTACGCCATATAAACAACAACAACGTCAAATAAACAATAACAACAACAACAACGTCAACAACAATAACGTCAAATAAACAACAACAACGTCAAATAAACAACAACAACGTCAAATAAACAACAACAACGTCAAATAAAGAACAACAACAACAACAACGTCAAATAAACAACAACAACGTCAACAACAACAACAACAACGTCAAATAAACAACAACAACAACGTCAAATAAACAACAACAACAACAACGTCAAATAAACAACAACGCAACAACAATAACAACGTGAAATAAACAACAACAACTATGTCAACAATAACAACCACATCAAATAAACAACAACAACAACAACAACGTCAACAATAACAACAACGTCAAATAAACAACAACAACAATAACAACGTTAAATAAACAACAACAACAACACCATCAAATAAACAACAACAACAACAACGTCAAATAAACAACAACAACAACGTCAAATAAACAACAACAACAACAACGTCAACAACAACAACAACAACAACGTCAAATAAACAACAACAACAACGTCAACAACAACAACAATAACGTCAAATAAACAACCACAACAACTATGTCAACAACAACAATGTCAAATAAACAACAACAACAACAACGTCAACAACAACAACAACGTCAAATAAACAACAACAACAACAACGTCAAATAAACAACAACAACAACAACACCGTCAAATAAACAACAACAACAACAACGTCAAATAAACAACAACAACAATGTCAAATAAACAACAACAAAAACAACGTCAACAACAACGTCAAATAAACAACAACAACAACAACGTCAACAACAACAACAACGTCAAATAAACAACAACAACAATGTCAAATAAACAACAACAACAATGTCAAATAAACAACAACAACAACGTCAAACAAACAACAACAATAACAACAACAACAACGTCAACAACAACAACAACGTCAAATAAACAACAACAACAACGTCAAATAAGCAACAACAACAACAACGTCAAATAAACAACAACAGCGTCAATTAAACAACAACAATAACAACAACAACAACAACGTCAAATAAACAACAACAACGTCAATTAAACAACAACGTCAAATAAACAACAACAACATCAACAACAACAAAAACATCAAATAAACAACAACAACAACGTCAACAACAACAACTACGTCAAATAAACAACAACAACAACGTCAAATAAACTATAACAACAACAACAACGTCAACAACAACAACGTCAAATAAACAACAACAACAACAACAACGTCAAATAAACAACAACAATGTCAAATAATCAACAACAACGTCAAATAAACAACAACAACGTCAACAACAACAACGTCAAATAAACAACAACAACAACGTCAAGTAAACAACAACAACATCAAATAAACAACAACAATAACAACGTCAAGTAAATAACAACAACAACGTCAAGTAAACAACAACAACAACAACAACGTCAAATAAACAACAACAACAACGTCAACAACAACAGCAACAATGTCAAATAAACAACAACAACAACAACAACACCGTCAACAACAACAACAACGTCAACAACAACAATAATGTCAAATAAACAACAACAACAACAACTCCATCAACAATAACAACAATGTCAAATAAACAACCACAACAACAACGTCAAATAAACAACAACAATAACTATGTCAACAACAACAACCACAACAACGTCAAATAAACAACAACAACAACAACGTCAATAATAACAACAACGTCAAGTAAACAAGAACAACAACAACAACGTCAAATAAACAACAACAACAACAACAACAACAACGTCAACAACAACAACGTCAAATAAACAACAACAACGTCAAATAAAGAACAACAACAACAACAACAACGTCAAATAAACAACAACAACAACAATGTCAAATAAACAACAACAACAACAACACCGTCAACAACAACAACAATGTCAAATAAACAACAACAACAACATAGAATAAACAACAACAACAACAACAACGTCAACAACAACAACAACGTCAAATAAACAACAACAACAACGTCAAATAAACAACAACGTCAACAACAACAACAACAACGTGAAATAAACAACAATAACAACTATGTCAACAACAACAACATCAAATAAACAACTACAACAATGTCAAAAACAATAACAACAACGTCAAATAAACAACAACAACAATAACAACGTCAAATAAACAACAACAACACCGTCAAATAAACAACAACAACAACAACAACGTCAAATAAACAACAACAACAACAACAACGTCAAATAAACAACAACAACAACATCGTCAAATAAACAACAACAACAACAACCTCAACAACAACAACAACGTCAAATAAACAACAACAACAACAACTATGTCAACAACAACAAAAATGTCAAATAAACAACAACAACAACGTCAACAATAACAACAACGTCAAATAAACAACAACAACAACAACAACAACAATACCGTCAAATAAACAACAACAACAACAACAACAACAACAACAACAACACCGTCAACAACAACAACAATGTCAAATAAACAACAACAACACCAACGTCAAATAAACAACAACAACAACAACGTCAACAACAACAACAACGTCAAATAAACAACAACAACAACGTCAAATAAATAACAACGTCAAAAACAACAACAACGTAAAATAAACCACAACTACCATGTCAACAACAACAACATGAAATAAACAACAACAACAACGTCAACAACAACAACAACAACAATAACAACGTCAAATAAACAACAACAACAACAACACCGTCAAATAAACAACAACAACAACATCAACAACAACAAAAACGTCAAATAAACAACAACAACAACGTCAACAACAACTACGTCATATAAACAACAACAACGTCAAATAAACAATAACAACAACAACAACGTCAACAACAATAACGTCAAATAAACAACAACAATGTCAAATAAACAACAACAACGTCAAATAAACAACAACAACGTCAAATAAAGAACAACAACAACAACGTCAAATAAACAACAACAACGTCAACAACAACAACAACAACGTCAAATAAACAACAACAACAACGTCAAATAAACAACAACAACAACAACGTCAAATAAACAACAACGTCAACAACAATAACAACGTGAAATAAACAACAACAACTATGTCAACAATAACAACAACATCAAATAAACAACAACAACAACAACGTCAACAATAACAACAATGTCAAATAAACAACAACAACAATAACAACGTTAAATAAACAACAACAACAACACCATCAAATAAACAACAACAACAACGTCAAATAAACAACAACAACAACGTCAAATAAACAACAACAACAACAACGTCAACAACAACAACAACAACAACGTCAAATAAACAACAACAACAACGTCAACAACAACAACAATAACGTCAAATAAACAACCACAACAACTATGTCAACAACAACAATGTCAAATAAACAACAACAACAACGTCAACAACAACAACAACGTCAAATAAACAACAACAACAACGTCAAATAAACAACAACAACAACAACACCGTCAAATAAACAACAACAACAACAACGTCAAATAAACAACAACAACAATGTCAAATAAACAACAACAAAAACAACGTTAACAACAACGTCAAATAAACAACAACAACAACAACGTCAACAACAACAACAACGTCAAATAAACAACAACAACAACGTCAAATAAACAACAACAACAACAACAACAACAATGTCAAATAAACAACAACAACAACAACACCGTCAAATAAACAACAACAACAACAACATCAAATAAACAACAACAACAACAACAACGTCAAATAAACAACAACAACAACAACGTCAAATAAACAACAACAACAACAACCTCAACAACAACAACAACGTCAAATAAACAACAACAACAACAACTATGTCAACAACAACAAAAATGTCAAATAAACAACAACAACAACGTCAACAATAACAACAACGTCAAATAAACAACAACAACAACAACAACAACAATACCGTCAAATAAACAACCACAACAACAACAACAACAACGTCAACAACAACAACAATGTCAAATAAACAACAACAACACCAACGTCAAATAAACAACAACAACAACAACAACGTCAACAACAACAACAACGTCAAATAAACAACAACAACAACGTCAAATAAACAACAACGTCAAAAACAACAACAACGTAAAATAAACCACAACTACCATGTCAATAACAACAACATCAAATAAACAACAACAACAACAACGTCAACAACAACAACAACAACAATAACAACGTCAAATAAACAACAACAATAACAACACCGTCAAATAAACAACAACAACAACATCAACAACAACAAAAACGTCAAATAAACAACAACAACCACGTCAACAACAACTACGCCATATAAACAACAACAACGTCAAATAAACAATAACAACAACAACAACGTCAACAACAATAACGTCAAATAAACAACAACAACGTCAAATAAACAACAACAACGTCAAATAAACAACAACAACGTCAAATAAAGAACAACAACAACAACAACGTCAAATAAACAACAACAACGTCAACAACAACAACAACAACGTCAAATAAACAACAACAACAACGTCAAATAAACAACAACAACAACAACGTCAAATAAACAACAACGTCAACAACAATAACAACGTGAAATAAACAACAACAACTATGTCAACAATAACAACCACATCAAATAAACAACAACAACAACAACAACGTCAACAATAACAACAACGTCAAATAAACAACAACAACAATAACAACGTTAAATAAACAACAACAACAACACCATCAAATAAACAACAACAACAACAACGTCAAATAAACAACAACAACAACGTCAAATAAACAACAACAACAACAACGTCAACAACAACAACAACAACAACGTCAAATAAACAACAACAACAACGTCAACAACAACAACAATAACGTCAAATAAACAACCACAACAACTATGTCAACAACAACAATGTCAAATAAACAACAACAACAACAACGTCAACAACAACAACAACGTCAAATAAACAACAACAACAACAACGTCAAATAAACAACAACAACAACAACACCGTCAAATAAACAACAACAACAACAACGTCAAATAAACAACAACAACAATGTCAAATAAACAACAACAAAAACAACGTCAACAACAACGTCAAATAAACAACAACAACAACAACGTCAACAACAACAACAACGTCAAATAAACAACAACAACAATGTCAAATAAACAACAACAACAATGTCAAATAAACAACAACAACAACGTCAAACAAACAACAACAATAACAACAACAACAACGTCAACAACAACAACAACGTCAAATAAACAACAACAACAACGTCAAATAAACAACAACAACAACAACGTCAAATAAACAACAACAGCGTCAATTAAACAACAACAATAACAACAACAACAACAACGTCAAATAAACAACAACAACGTCAATTAAACAACAACGTCAAATAAACAACAACAACATCAACAACAACAAAAACATCAAATAAACAACAACAACAACGTCAACAACAACAACTACGTCAAATAAACAACAACAACAACGTCAAATAAACTATAACAACAACAACAACGTCAACAACAACAACGTCAAATAAACAACAACAACAACAACAACGTCAAATAAACAACAACAATGTCAAATAATCAACAACAACGTCAAATAAACAACAACAACGTCAACAACAACAACGTCAAATAAACAACAACAACAACGTCAAGTAAACAACAACAACATCAAATAAACAACAACAATAACAACGTCAAGTAAATAACAACAACAACGTCAAGTAAACAACAACAACAACAACAACGTCAAATAAACAACAACAACAACGTCAACAACAACAGCAACAATGTCAAATAAACAACAACAACAACAACAACACCGTCAACAACAACAACAACGTCAACAACAACAATAATGTCAAATAAACAACAACAACAACAACTCCATCAACAATAACAACAATGTCAAATAAACAACCACAACAACAACGTCAAATAAACAACAACAATAACTATGTCAACAACAACAACCACAACAACGTCAAATAAACAACAACAACAACAACGTCAATAATAACAACAACGTCAAGTAAACAAGAACAACAACAACAACGTCAAATAAACAACAACAACAACAACAACAACGTCAACAACAACAACGTCAAATAAACAACAACAACGTCAAATAAAGAACAACAACAACAACAACAACGTCAAATAAACAACAACAACAACAATGTCAAATAAACAACAACAACAACAACACCGTCAACAACAACAACAATGTCAAATAAACAACAACAACAACATAGAATAAACAACAACAACAACAACAACGTCAACAACAACAACAACGTCAAATAAATAACAACAACAACGTCAAATAAACAACAACGTCAACAACAACAACAACAACGTGAAATAAACAACAATAACAACTATGTCAACAACAACAACATCAAATAAACAACTACAACAATGTCAAAAACAATAACAACAACGTCAAATAAACAACAACAACAATAACAACGTCAAATAAACAACAACAACACCGTCAAATAAACAACAACAACAACAACAACGTCAAATAAACAACAACAACAACAACAACGTCAAATAAACAACAACAACAACATCGTCAAATAAACAACAACAACAACAACCTCAACAACAACAACAACGTCAAATAAACAACAACAACAACAACTATGTCAACAACAACAAAAATGTCAAATAAACAACAACAACAACGTCAACAATAACAACAACGTCAAATAAACAACAACAACAACAACAACAACAATACCGTCAAATAAACAACAACAACAACAACAACAACAACAACAACAACACCGTCAACAACAACAACAATGTCAAATAAACAACAACAACACCAACGTCAAATAAACAACAACAACAACAACGTCAACAACAACAACAACGTCAAATAAACAACAACAACAACGTCAAATAAATAACAACGTCAAAAACAACAACAACGTAAAATAAACCACAACTACCATGTCAACAACAACAACATGAAATAAACAACAACAACAACGTCAACAACAACAACAACAACAATAACAACGTCAAATAAAC
This sequence comes from Vicia faba, assembly GCA_948472305.1. Taxonomy (NCBI): domain Eukaryota; kingdom Viridiplantae; phylum Streptophyta; class Magnoliopsida; order Fabales; family Fabaceae; genus Vicia; species Vicia faba. The sequence continues at coordinate 1,197,022,195 of OX451735.1, read as the reverse complement.
AACAACAACAACAACACCGTCAAATAAACAACAACAACAACATCAACAACAACAAAAACGTCAAATAAACAACAACAACAACGTCAACAACAACTACGTCATATAAACAACAACAACGTCAAATAAACAATAACAACAACAACAACGTCAACAACAATAACGTCAAATAAACAACAACAATGTCAAATAAACAACAACAACGTCAAATAAACAACAACAACGTCAAATAAAGAACAACAACAACAACGTCAAATAAACAACAACAACGTCAACAACAACAACAACAACGTCAAATAAACAACAACAACAACGTCAAATAAACAACAACAACAACAACGTCAAATAAACAACAACGTCAACAACAATAACAACGTGAAATAAACAACAACAACTATGTCAACAATAACAACAACATCAAATAAACAACAACAACAACAACGTCAACAATAACAACAATGTCAAATAAACAACAACAACAATAACAACGTTAAATAAACAACAACAACAACACCATCAAATAAACAACAACAACAACGTCAAATAAACAACAACAACAACGTCAAATAAACAACAACAACAACAACGTCAACAACAACAACAACAACAACGTCAAATAAACAACAACAACAACGTCAACAACAACAACAATAACGTCAAATAAACAACCACAACAACTATGTCAACAACAACAATGTCAAATAAACAACAACAACAACGTCAACAACAACAACAACGTCAAATAAACAACAACAACAACGTCAAATAAACAACAACAACAACAACACCGTCAAATAAACAACAACAACAACAACGTCAAATAAACAACAACAACAATGTCAAATAAACAACAACAAAAACAACGTTAACAACAACGTCAAATAAACAACAACAACAACAACGTCAACAACAACAACAACGTCAAATAAACAACAACAACAACGTCAAATAAACAACAACAACAACAACAACAACAATGTCAAATAAACAACAACAACAACGTCAAACAAACAACAACAATAACAACAACAACAACGTCAACAACAACAACAACGTCAAATAAACAACAACAACAACAACGTCAAATAAACAACAACAACAACAACGTCAAATAAACAACAACGTCAAATAAAAAAGAACAACAACAATAACAACAACAACAACGTCAAATAAACAACAACAGCGTCAATTAAACAACAACAATAACAACAACAACAACAACAACAACGTCAAATAAACAACAACAACGTCAATTAAACAACAACGTCAAATAAACAACAACAAAAACAACAACAACATCAACAACAACAAAAACATCAAATAAACAACAACAACAACGTCAACAACAACAACTACGTCAAATAAACAACAACAACAACGTCAAATAAACTATAACAACAACAACAACGTCAATAACAACAACGTCAAATAAACAACAACAACAACAACAACGTCAAATAAACAACAACAATGTCAAATAATCAACAACAACGTCAAATAAACAACAACAACGTCAACAACAACAACGTCAAATAAACAACAACAACAACAACGTCAAGTAAACAACAACAACGTCAAATAAACAACAACAACAATGTTAAATAAACAACAACAAAAACAACAACAACAAAAACGTCAAATAAACAACAACAACAACAACAACGTCAACAACAACAACTACGTCAAATAAATAACAACAACAACGTCAAATAAACAATAACAACAACAACAACGTCAACAACAACAACGTCAAATAAACAACAACAATGTCAAATAAACAACAACAACAACATCAACAACAACAACGTCAAATAAACAACAACAACATCAACAACAACAACAACAACAATGTCAAATAAACAACAACAACAACAACAACACCGTCAACAACAACAACAATGTCAAATAACCAACAACAACAACGTCAAATAAACAACAAAAACAACGTCAACAACAACAACAACAACGTCAAATAAACAACAACAACAACGTCAAATAAACAACAACGTCAAATAAACAACAACAACGTGAAATAAACAACAACAACAACTATGTGAACAACAACAACATCAAATAAACAACAACAACGTCAACAACAACAACAACAACAACGTCAAATAAACAACAACAACAATAACAACGTAAAATAAACAACAACAACAACAACAAGAACACCGTCAAATAAACAACAACAACAACAACAACGTCAAATAAACAACAATAACAACAACGTCAAATAAAAAATAACAACAACAACAACGTCAAATAAACAACAACAACAACAACCTCAACAAAAACAACAACATCAAATAAACAACAACAACAACAACTATGTCAACAACAACAAAAACGTCAAATAAACAACAACAACAACGTCAAATAAACAACAACAACAACAACAACGTCAAATAAATAACAACAACAACAATACCGTCAAATAAACAACAACAACAACAACGTCAAATAAACAACAACAACAACAACACCGTCAACAACAACAACAATGTTAAATAAACAACAACAACAACAACGTCAAATAAACAACAACAACAACAACGTCAATAACAACGTCAAATAAACAACAACAACAACGTCAAATAAACAACAACGTCAAAATCAACAACAACGTGAAGTAAACCACAACAACCATGTCGACAACAATAACATCAAATAAACAACAACAACATCGACAACAACAACAACAACGTCAAATAAACAACAACAACAATAACAACGTCAAATAAACAACAACAACAACGTCAAATAAACAACAACAACAACGTCAACAACACCGTCAAATAAACAACAACAACAACAACGTCAAATAAACAACAACAACAACGTCAAATAAATAACAACAAAAACAACGTCAACAACAACGTCAAATAAACAACAACAACAACAACGTCAAATAAACAACAACAACAACACCGTCAACAACAACAACAATGTTAAATAAACAACAACAACAACGTCAAATAAACAACAACAACAACAACGTCAATAACAACAATAACAACGTCAAATAAACAACAACAACAACGTCAAATAAACAACAACGTCAAAATCAACAACAACGTGAAGTAAACCACAACAACCATGTCAACAACAACAACATCAAATAAACAACAACAACATCGACAACAACAACAACGTCAAATAAACAACAACAAAAATAACAACGTCAAATAAACAACAACAACAACGTCAACAACACCGTCAAATAAACAACAACAACAACAACGTCAAATAAACAACAACAACAACGTCAAATAAACAACAACAAAAACAACGTCAACAACAACGTCAAATAAATAACAACAACAACGTCAACAACAACAACAACGTCAAATAAACAACAACAACAACGTCAACTAAACAACAACAACAACAACAACAATGTCAAATAAATAACAACAACAACAATGTTAAACAAACAACAACAATAACAATAACAACAACGTCAACAACAACAACAACGTCAAATAAACAACAACAACGTCAAATAAACAACAACAACAACAACGTCAAATAAACAACAACGTCAAATAAAAAAGAACAACAACAATAACAACAACAACAACGTCAAATAAACAACAACAGCGTCAATTAAACAACAACAATAATAACAACAACAACAACGTCAAATAAACAACAACAACGTCAATTAAACAACAACAACGTCAAATAAACAACAACAAAAACAACAACAACATCAACAACAACAAAAACATCAAATAAACAACAACAACAACGTCAACAACAACAACTACGTCAAATAAACAACAACAACAACGTCAAATAAACAATAACAACAATAACAACGTCAACAACAAAAACGTCAAATAAACAACAACATCAACAACAACAACGTCAAATAAACAACAACAACAACAACAACAACAATGTCAAATAAACAACAACAACAACAACAACACCGTCAGCAACAACAACAATGTCAAATAACCAACAACAACAACGTCAAATAAACAACAACAACAACAACGTCAACAACAACAACAACAACGTCAAATAAACAACAACAACAACGTCAAATAAACAACAACGTCAAATAAACAACAACAACGTGAAATAAACAACAACAACTATGTGAACAACAACAACATCAAATAAACAACAACAACGTCAACAACAACAACAACGTCAAATAAACAACAACAACAATAACAACGTAAAATAAATAACAACAACAACAACAACAACACCGTCAAATAAACAACAACAACAACAACGTCAAATAAACAACAATAACAACAACGTCAAATAAAAAATAACAACAACAACAACGTCAAATAAACAACAACAACAACAACCTCAACAACAACAACAATGTCAAATAAACAACAACAACAACAACTATGTCAACAACAACAAAAATGTCAAATAAACAACAACAACAACGTCAAATAAACAACAACAACAACAACAACGTCAAATAAATAACAACAACAACAATACCGTCAAATAAACAACAACAACAACGTCAAATAAACAACAACAACAACAACACCGTCAACAACAACAACAATGTTAAATAAACAACAACAACAACAACAACGTCAAATAAACAACAACAACAACAACGTCAATAACAACAATAACAACGTCAAATAAACAACAACAACAACGTCAAATAAACAACAACGTCAAAATCAACAACAACGTGAAGTAAACCACAACAACCATGTCGACAACAATAACATCAAATAAACAACAACAACATCGATAACAACAACAACAACGTCAAATAAACAACAACAACAATAACAACGTCAAATAAACAACAACAACAACGTCAAATAAACAACAACAACAACGTCAACAACACCGTCAAATAAACAACAACAACAACAACGTCAAATAAACAACCACAACAACGTCAAATAAACAACAACAAAAACAACGTCAACAACAACGTCAAATAAACAACAACAACAACAACGTCAAATAAACAACAACAACAACAACACCGTCAACAACAACAACAATGTTAAATAAACAACAACAACAACGTCAAATAAACAACAACAACAACAACGTCAATAACAACAATAACAACGTCAAATAAACAACAACAACAACGTCAAATAAACAACAACGTCAAAATCAACAACAACGTGAAGTAAACCACAACAACCATGTCAACAACAACAACATCAAATAAACAACAACAACATCGACAACAATAACAACGTCAAATAAACAACAACAACAATAACAACGTCAAATAAACAACAACAGCAACGTCAAATAAACAACAACAACAACGTCAACAACACCGTCAAATAAACAACAACAACAACAACGTCAAATAAACAACAACAACAACGTCAAATAAACAACAACAAAAACAACGTCAACAACAACGTCAAATAAACAACAACAACAACAACGTCAACAACAACAACAACGTCAAATAAACAACAACAACAACGTCAACTAAACAACAACAACAACAACAACAATGTCAAATAAACAACAACAACAACAACGTCAAACAAACAACAACAATAACAATAACAACAACGTCAACAACAACAACAACGTCAAATAAACAACAACAACAACAACGTCAAATAAACAACAACAACAACGTCAAATAAACAACAACGTCAAATAAAAAAGAACAACAACAATAACAACAACAACAACGTCAAATAAACAACAACAGCGTCAATTAAACAACAACAATAACAACAACAACAACAACGTCAAATAAACAACAACAACGTCAAATAAACAACAACAACTACAACGTCAAATAAACAACAACAAGAACGTCAATTAAACAACAACAACAACAACAACGTCAAATAAACCACAACAACAACAATGTCAAATAAACAACAACAACAACAACAATAACAACAACAATGTCAAATAAACAACAACAACAACACTGTCAACAACAACACCGCCAACAACAACAACAATGTCAAATAAACAACAACAACAACAACGTCAAATAAACAACAACAACAACAACTCAACAACAACAACAACAACAAC
>OX451735.1:1196996168-1197013668 GCA_948472305.1 Vicia faba | reverse complement strand
ACACCGTCAGCAACAATAACAATGTCAAATAACCAACAACAACAACGTCAAATAAACAACAACAACAACAACAACGTCAACAACAACAACAACATTGTCAAATAAACAACAACAACAACGTCAAATAAACAACAACGTCAAATAAACAACAACAACGTGAAATAAACAACAACAACTATGTGAACAACAACAACATCAAATAAACAACAACAACGTCAACAACAACAACAACGTCAAATAAACAACAACAACAATAACAACGTAAAATAAATAACAACAACAACAACAACAACACCGTCAAATAAACAACAACAACAACAACGTCAAATAAACAACAATAACAACAACGTCAAATAAAAAATAACAACAACAACAACGTCAAATAAACAACAACAACAACAACCTCAACAACAACAACAATGTCAAATAAACAACAACAACAACAACTATGTCAACAACAACAAAAATGTCAAATAAACAACAACAACAACGTCAAATAAACAACAACAACAACAACAACGTCAAATAAATAACAACAACAACAATACCGTCGAATAAACAACAACAACAACGTCAAATAAACAACAACAACAACAACACCGTCAACAACAACAACAATGTTAAATAAACAACAACAACAACAACGTCAAATAAACAACAACAACAACAACGTCAATAACAACAATAACAACGTCAAATAAACAACAACAACAACGTCAAATAAACAACAACGTCAAAATCAACAACAACGTGAAGTAAACCACAACAACCATGTCGACAACAATAACATCAAATAAACAACAACAACATCGACAACAACAACAACAACGTCAAATAAACAACAACAACAATAACAACGTCAAATAAACAACAACAACAACGTCAAATAAACAACAACAACAACGTCAACAACACCGTCAAATAAACAACAACAACAACAACGTCAAATAAACAACAACAACAACGTCAAATAAATAACAACAAAAACAACGTCAACAACAACGTCAAATAAACAACAACAACAACAACGTCAAATAAACAACAACAACAACACCGTCAACAACAACAACAATGTTAAATAAACAACAACAACAACGTCAAATAAACAACAACAACAACAACGTCAATAACAACAATAACAACGTCAAATAAACAACAACAACAACGTCAAATAAACAACAACGTCAAAATCAACAACAACGTGAAGTAAACCACAACAACCATGTCAACAACAACAACATCAAATAAACAACAACAACATCGACAACAACAACAACGTCAAATAAACAACAACAACAATAACAACGTCAAATAAACAACAACAGCAACGTCAAATAAACAACAACAACGTCAACAACACCGTCAAATAAACAACAACAACAACAACGTCAAATAAACAACAACAACAACGTCAAATAAACAACAACAAAAACAACGTCAACAACAACGTCAAATAAACAACAACAACAACAACGTCAACAACAACAACAACGTCAAATAAACAACAACAACAACGTCAACTAAACAACAACAACAACAACAACAATGTCAAATAAACAACAACAACAACAACGTCAAACAAACAACAACAATAACAATAACAATAACAACAACGTCAACAACAACAACAACGTCAAATAAACAACAACAACAACAACAACGTCAAATAAACAACAACAACAACAACGTCAAATAAACAACAACGTCAAATAAAAAAGAACAACAACAATAACAACAACAACAACGTCAAATAAACAACAACAGCGTCAATTAAACAACAACAATAACAACAACAACAACAACGTCAAATAAACAACAACAACGTCAAATAAACAACAACAACAACAACGTCAAATAAACAACAACAAGAACGTCAATTAAACAACAACAACAACAACAACAACAACGTCAAATAAACCACAACAACAACAATGTCAAATAAACAACAACAACAACAATAACAACAACAATGTCAAATAAACAACAACAACAACAACACTGTCAACAACAACACCGCCAACAACAACAACAATGTCAAATAAACAACAACAACAACAACGTCAAATAAACAACAACAACAACAACTCAACAACAACAACAACAACGTGAAATAAACAACAACAACAACAACGTCAAATAAACAACAACAACAACAACAACAACAACAACAATAACAACAACAACAACGTCAAATAAACAACAACTACAACGTTAAATAAACAACAACAAAAACGTCAAATAAACAACAACAACAACAACAACGTCAACAACAACAACTACGTCAAATAAACAACAACAACAACGTCAAATAAACAATAACAACAACAACAACGTCAACAACAACAACGTCAAATAAACAACAACAATGTCAAATAAACAACAACAACAACATCAACAACAACAACAACGTCAAATAAACAACAACAACATCAACAACAACAACAACAACAATGTCAAATAAACAACAACAACAACAACAACACCGTCAACAACAACAACAATGTCAAATAACCAACAACAACAATGTCAAATAAACAACAAAAACAACGTCAACAACAACAACAACAACGTCAAATAAACAACAACAACGTCAAATAAACAACAACAACGTGAAATAAACAACAACAACAACTATGTGAACAACAACAACATCAAATAAACAACAACAACGTCAACAACAACAACAACAACGTCAAATAAACAACAACAACAATAACAACGTAAAATAAACAACAACAACAACAACAACAAGAACACCGTCAAATAAACAACAACAACAACAACGTCAAATAAACAACAATAACAACAACGTCAAATAAAAAATAACAACAACAACAACGTCAAATAAACAACAACAACAACATCAAATAAACAACAACAACAACAACTATGTCAACAACAACAAAAACGTCAAATAAACAACAACAACAACGTCAAATAAACAACAACAACAACAACAACGTCAAATAAATAACAACAACAACAATACCGTCAAATAAACAACAACAACAACAACGTCAAATAAACAACAACAACAACAACACCGTCAACAACAACAACAATGTTAAATAAACAACAACAACAACAACGTCAAATAAACAACAACAACAACAACGTCAATAACAACAATAACAACGTCAAATAAACAACAACAACAACGTCAAATAAACAACAACGTCAAAATCAACAACAACGTGAAGTAAACCACAACAACCATGTCGACAACAATAACATCAAATAAACAACAACAACATCGACAACAACAACAACAACGTCAAATAAACAACAACAACAATAACAACGTCAAATAAACAACATCAACAACGTCAAATAAACAACAACAACAACGTCAACAACACCGTCAAATAAACAACAACAACAACAACGTCAAATAAACAACAACAACAACGTCAAATAAACAACAACAAAAACAACGTCAACAACAACAACAACACCGTCAACAACAACAACAATGTTAAATAAACAACAACAACAACGTCAAATAAACAACAACAACAACGTCAATAACAACAATAACAACGTCAAATAAACAACAACAACAACGTCAAATAAACAACAACGTCAAAATCAACAACAACGTGAAGTAAACCACAACAACCATGTCAACAACAACAACATCAAATAAACAACAACAACAACAACGTAAAATAAACCACAACTACCATGTCAACAACAACAACAACGTCAACAACAACAACAACAACAATAACAACGTCAAATAAACAACAACAACAACAACACCGTCAAATAAACAACAACAACAACATCAACAACAACAAAAACGTCAAATAAACAACAACAACAACAACGTCAACAACAACTACGTCATATAAACAACAACAACGTCAAATAAACAATAACAACAACAACAACGTCAACAACAATAACGTCAAATAAACAACAACAACGTCAAATAAACAACAACAACGTCAAATAAACAACAACAACGTCAAATAAACAACAACAACAACAACGTCAAATAAACAACAACAACGTCAACAACAACAACAACAACGTCAAATAAACAACAACAACAACGTCAAATAAACAACAACAACAACAACGTCAAATAAACAACAACGTCAACAACAATAACAACGTGAAATAAACAACAACAACTATGTCAACAATAACAACAACATCAAATAAACAACAACAACAACAACAACGTCAACAATAACAACAACGTCAAATAAACAACAACAACAATAACAACGTTAAATAAACAACAACAACAACAACACCATCAAATAAACAACAACAACAACGTCAAATAAACAACAACAACAACGTCAAATAAACAACAACAACAACAACGTCAACAACAACAACAACAACAACGTCAAATAAACAACAACAACAACGTCAACAACAACAACAATAACGTCAAATAAACAACCACAACAACTATGTCAACAACAACAATGTCAAATAAACAACAACAACAACGTCAACAACAACAACAACGTCAAATAAACAACAACAACAACGTCAAATAAACAACAACAACAACAACACCGTCAAATAAACAACAACAACAACGTCAAATAAACAACAACAACAATGTCAAATAAACAACAACAAAAACAACGTCAACAACAACGTCAAATAAACAACAACAACAACAACGTCAACAACAACAACAACGTCAAATAAACAACAACAACAACGTCAAATAAACAACAACAACAACAACAACAACAACAATGTCAAATAAACAACAACAACAACGTCAAACAAACAACAACAATAACAACAACAACAACGTCAACAACAACAACAACGTCAAATAAACAACAACAACAACAACAACGTCAAATAAACAACAACAACAACAACGTCAAATAAACAACAACGTCAAATAAAAAAGAACAACAACAATAACAACAACAACAACGTCAAATAAACAACAACAGCGTCAATTAAACAACAACAATAACAACAACAACAACAACAACGTCAAATAAACAACAACAACGTCAATTAAACAACAACGTCAAATAAACAACAACAAAAACAACAACAACATCAACAACAACAAAAACATCAAATAAACAACAACAACAACGTCAACAACAACAACTACGTCAAATAAACAACAACAACAACGTCAAATAAACTATAACAACAACAACAACGTCAACAACAACAACGTCAAATAAACAACAACAACAACAACGTCAAATAAACAACAACAATGTCAAATAATCAACAACAACGTCAAATAAACAACAACAACGTCAACAACAACAACGTCAAATAAACAACAACAACAACAACGTCAAGTAAACAACAACAACATCAAATAAACAACAACAACAACGTCAAGTAAACAACAACAACAACGTCAAGTAAACAACAACAACAACAACGTCAAATAAACAACAACAACAACGTCAACAACAACAGCAACAATGTCAAATAAACAACAACAACAACAACAACACCCTCAACAACAACAACAACGTCAACAACAACAATAATGTCAAATAAACAACAACAACAACAACAACTCCATCAACAACAACAACAATGTCAAATAAACAACCACAACAACAACGTCAAATAAACAACAACAATAACTATGTCAACAACAACAACAACAACAACGTCAAATAAACAACAACAACAACAACGTAAATAATATCAACAACGTCAAGTAAATAACAACAACAACAACAACGTCAAATAAACAACAACAACAACAACGTCAAATAAACAACAACAACGTCAAATAAACAACAACAAGAACAACGTCAACAACAACAACAACGTCAAATAAACAACAACAACAACAACGTCAACAACAACAACAACAACGTCAAATAAACAACAACAACAACAACGTCAAATAAACAATAACAACAACAACAATGTCAAATAAACAACAACAACAACGTCAAATAAACAACAACAACAACAAAGTCAACAACAACAACGTCAAATAAACAACAACAACAACAACAACGTCAAATAAACAACAACAAGAACGTCAAATAAACAACAACAACAACAACAACGTCAAATAAACCACAACAACAACAATGTCAAATAAACAACAACAACAACAACAATAACAACAACAATGTCAAATAAACAACAACAACAAGAACACTGTCAACAACAACACCGCCAACAACAACAACAATGTCAAATAAACAACAACAACAACAACGTCAAATAAACAACAACAACAACAACTCAACAACAACAACAACAACGTGAAATAAACAACAACAACAACAACAACGTCAAATAAACAACAACAACAACAACAACAACGTCAAATAAACAACAACAACAACAACACCGTCAACAACAACAACAATGTTAAATAAACAACAACAACAACAACGTCAAATAAACAACAACAACAACAACGTCAATAACAACAATAACAACGTCAAATAAACAACAACAACAACGTCAAATAAACAACAACGTCAAAATCAACAACAACGTGAAGTAAACCACAACAACCATGTCGACAACAATAACATCAAATAAACAACAACAACATCGACAACAACAACAACAACGTCAAATAAACAACAACAACAATAACAACGTCAAATAAACAACATCAACAACGTCAAATAAACAACAACAACAACGTCAACAACACCGTCAAATAAACAACAACAACAACAACGTCAAATAAACAACAACAACAACGTCAAATAAACAACAACAAAAACAACGTCAACAACAACAACAACACCGTCAACAACAACAACAATGTTAAATAAACAACAACAACAACGTCAAATAAACAACAACAACAACGTCAATAACAACAATAACAACGTCAAATAAACAACAACAACAACGTCAAATAAACAACAACGTCAAAATCAACAACAACGTGAAGTAAACCACAACAACCATGTCAACAACAACAACATCAAATAAACAACAACAACAACAACGTAAAATAAACCACAACTACCATGTCAACAACAACAACAACGTCAACAACAACAACAACAACAATAACAACGTCAAATAAACAACAACAACAACAACACCGTCAAATAAACAACAACAACAACATCAACAACAACAAAAACGTCAAATAAACAACAACAACAACAACGTCAACAACAACTACGTCATATAAACAACAACAACGTCAAATAAACAATAACAACAACAACAACGTCAACAACAATAACGTCAAATAAACAACAACAACGTCAAATAAACAACAACAACGTCAAATAAACAACAACAACGTCAAATAAACAACAACAACAACAACGTCAAATAAACAACAACAACGTCAACAACAACAACAACAACGTCAAATAAACAACAACAACAACGTCAAATAAACAACAACAACAACAACGTCAAATAAACAACAACGTCAACAACAATAACAACGTGAAATAAACAACAACAACTATGTCAACAATAACAACAACATCAAATAAACAACAACAACAACAACAACGTCAACAATAACAACAACGTCAAATAAACAACAACAACAATAACAACGTTAAATAAACAACAACAACAACAACACCATCAAATAAACAACAACAACAACGTCAAATAAACAACAACAACAACGTCAAATAAACAACAACAACAACAACGTCAACAACAACAACAACAACAACGTCAAATAAACAACAACAACAACGTCAACAACAACAACAATAACGTCAAATAAACAACCACAACAACTATGTCAACAACAACAATGTCAAATAAACAACAACAACAACGTCAACAACAACAACAACGTCAAATAAACAACAACAACAACGTCAAATAAACAACAACAACAACAACACCGTCAAATAAACAACAACAACAACGTCAAATAAACAACAACAACAATGTCAAATAAACAACAACAAAAACAACGTCAACAACAACGTCAAATAAACAACAACAACAACAACGTCAACAACAACAACAACGTCAAATAAACAACAACAACAACGTCAAATAAACAACAACAACAACAACAACAACAACAATGTCAAATAAACAACAACAACAACGTCAAACAAACAACAACAATAACAACAACAACAACGTCAACAACAACAACAACGTCAAATAAACAACAACAACAACAACAACGTCAAATAAACAACAACAACAACAACGTCAAATAAACAACAACGTCAAATAAAAAAGAACAACAACAATAACAACAACAACAACGTCAAATAAACAACAACAGCGTCAATTAAACAACAACAATAACAACAACAACAACAACAACGTCAAATAAACAACAACAACGTCAATTAAACAACAACGTCAAATAAACAACAACAAAAACAACAACAACATCAACAACAACAAAAACATCAAATAAACAACAACAACAACGTCAACAACAACAACTACGTCAAATAAACAACAACAACAACGTCAAATAAACTATAACAACAACAACAACGTCAACAACAACAACGTCAAATAAACAACAACAACAACAACGTCAAATAAACAACAACAATGTCAAATAATCAACAACAACGTCAAATAAACAACAACAACGTCAACAACAACAACGTCAAATAAACAACAACAACAACAACGTCAAGTAAACAACAACAACATCAAATAAACAACAACAACAACGTCAAGTAAACAACAACAACAACGTCAAGTAAACAACAACAACAACAACGTCAAATAAACAACAACAACAACGTCAACAACAACAGCAACAATGTCAAATAAACAACAACAACAACAACAACACCCTCAACAACAACAACAACGTCAACAACAACAATAATGTCAAATAAACAACAACAACAACAACAACTCCATCAACAACAACAACAATGTCAAATAAACAACCACAACAACAACGTCAAATAAACAACAACAATAACTATGTCAACAACAACAACAACAACAACGTCAAATAAACAACAACAACAACAACGTAAATAATATCAACAACGTCAAGTAAATAACAACAACAACAACAACGTCAAATAAACAACAACAACAACAACGTCAAATAAACAACAACAACGTCAAATAAACAACAACAAGAACAACGTCAACAACAACAACAACGTCAAATAAACAACAACAACAACAACGTCAACAACAACAACAACAACGTCAAATAAACAACAACAACAACAACGTCAAATAAACAATAACAACAACAACAATGTCAAATAAACAACAACAACAACGTCAAATAAACAACAACAACAACAAAGTCAACAACAACAACGTCAAATAAACAACAACAACAACAACAACGTCAAATAAACAACAACAAGAACGTCAAATAAACAACAACAACAACAACAACGTCAAATAAACCACAACAACAACAATGTCAAATAAACAACAACAACAACAACAATAACAACAACAATGTCAAATAAACAACAACAACAAGAACACTGTCAACAACAACACCGCCAACAACAACAACAATGTCAAATAAACAACAACAACAACAACGTCAAATAAACAACAACAACAACAACTCAACAACAACAACAACAACGTGAAATAAACAACAACAACAACAACAACGTCAAATAAACAACAACAACAACAACAACAACGTCAAATAAACAACAACAACAACGTTAAATAAACAACAACAAAAACAACAACAACAAAAACGTCAAATAAACAACAACAACAACAACAACGTCAACAACAACAACTACGTCAAATAAATAACAACAACAACGTCAAATAAACAATAACAACAACAACAACGTCAACAACAACAACGTCAAATAAACAACAACAATGTCAAATAAACAACAACAACAACATCAACAATAACAATGTCAAATAAACAACAACAACATCAACAACAACAACAACAATGTCAAATAAACAACAACAACAACAACACCGTCAACAACAACAACAATGTCAAATAACCAACAACAACAACGTCAAATAAACAACAAAAACAACGTCAACAACAACAACAACAACGTCAAATAAACAACAACAACAACGTCAAATAAACAACAACGTCAAATAAACAACAACAACGTGAAATAAACAACAACAACAACTATGTGAACAACAACAACATCAAATAAACAACAACAACGTCAACAACAACAACAACAACGTCAAATAAACAACAACAACAATAACAACGTAAAATAAACAACAACAACAACAACAACAAGAACACCGTCAAATAAACAACAACAACAACAACAACGTCAAATAAACAACAATAACAACAACGTCAAATAAAAAATAACAACAACAACAACGTCAAATAAACAACAACAACAACAACCTCAACAAAAACAACAACATCAAATAAACAACAACAACAACAACTATGTCAACAACAACAAAAACGTCAAATAAACAACAACAACAACGTCAAATAAACAACAACAACAACAACAACGTCAAATAAATAACAACAACAACAATACCGTCAAATAAACAACAACAACAACAACGTCAAATAAACAACAACAACAACAACACCGTCAACAACAACAACAATGTTAAATAAACAACAACAACAACAACGTCAAATAAACAACAACAACAACAACGTCAATAACAACGTCAAATAAACAACAACAACAACGTCAAATAAACAACAACGTCAAAATCAACAACAACGTGAAGTAAACCACAACAACCATGTCGACAACAATAACATCAAATAAACAACAACAACATCGACAACAACAACAACAACGTCAAATAAACAACAACAACAATAACAACGTCAAATAAACAACAATAACAACGTCAAATAAACAACAAAAACAACGTCAACAACACCGTCAAATAAACAACAACAACAACAACGTCAAATAAACAACAACAACAACGTCAAATAAACAACAACAAAAACAACGTCAACAACAACGTCAAATAAACAACAACAACAACAACGTCAAATAAACAACAACAACAACAACACCGTCAACAACAACAACAATGTTAAATAAACAACAACAACAACGTCAAATAAACAACAACAACAACAACGTCAATAACAACAATAACAACGTCAAATAAACAACAACAACAACGTCAAATAAACAACAACGTCAAAATCAACAACAACGTGAAGTAAACCACAACAACCATGTCGACAACAATAACATCAAATAAACAACAACAACATCGACAACAACAACAACAACGTCAAATAAACAACAACAACAATAACAACGTCAAATAAACAACAACAACAACGTCAAATAAACAACAACAACAACGTCAACAACACCGTCAAATAAACAACAACAACAACGTCAAATAAACAACAACAACAACGTCAAATAAACAACAACAAAAACAACGTCAACAACAACGTCAAATAAACAACAACAACAACAACGTCAAATAAACAACAACAACAACAACACCGTCAACAACAACAACAATGTTAAATAAACAACAACAACAACGTCAAATAAACAACAACAACAACAACGTCAATAACAACAATAACAACGTCAAATAAACAACAACAACAACGTTAAATAAACAACAACGTCAAAATCAACAACAACGTGAAGTAAACCACAACAACCATGTCAACAACAACAACATCAAATAAACAACAACAACATCGACAACAACAACAACGTCAAATAAACAACAACAAAAATAACAACGTCAAATAAACAACAACAACAACGTCAAATAAACAACAACAACAACGTCAACAACACCGTCAAATAAACAACAACAACAACAACGTCAAATAAACAACAACAACAACGTCAAATAAACAACAACAAAAACAACGTCAACAACAACGTCAAATAAACAACAACAACAACAACGTCAACAACAACAACAACGTCAAATAAACAACAACAACAACGTCAACTAAACAACAACAACAACAACAACAATGTCAAATAAATAACAACAACAACAATGTTAAACAAACAACAACAATAACAATAACAACAACGTCAACAACAACAACAACGTCAAATAAACAACAACAACAACAACGTCAAATAAACAACAACAACAACAACGTCAAATAAACAACAACGTCAAATAAAAAAGAACAACAACAATAACAACAACAACAACGTCAAATAAACAACAACAGCGTCAATTAAACAACAACAATAATAACAACAACAACAACGTCAAATAAACAACAACAACGTCAATTAAACAACAACAACGTCAAATAAACAACAACAAAAACAACAACAACATCAACAACAACAAAAACATCAAATAAACAACAACAACAACGTCAACAACAACAACTACGTCAAATAAACAACAACAACAACGTCAAATAAACAATAACAACAACAACAACGTCAACAACAAAAACGTCAAATAAACAACAACATCAACAACAACAACGTCAAATAAACAACAACAACAACAACAACAACAACAATGTCAAATAAACAACAACAACAACAACAACACCGTCAGCAACAATAACAATGTCAAATAACCAACAACAACAACATCAAATAAACAACAACAACAACAACAACGTCAACAACAACAACAACAACGTCAAATAAACAACAACAACAACGTCAAATAAACAACAACGTCAAATAAACAACAACAACGTGAAATAAACAACAACAACTATGTGAACAACAACAACATCAAATAAACAACAACAACGTCAACAACAACAACAACGTCAAATAAACAACAACAACAATAACAACGTAAAATAAATAACAACAACAACAACAACAACACCGTCAAATAAACAACAACAACAACAACGTCAAATAAACAACAATAACAACAACATCAAATAAAAAATAACAACAACAACAACGTCAAATAAACAACAACAACAACAACCTTAACAACAACAACAATGTCAAATAAACAACAACAACAACAACTATGTCAACAACAACAAAAATGTCAAATAAACAACAACAACAACGTCAAATAAACAACAACAACAACAACAACGTCAAATAAATAACAACAACAACAATACCGTCAAATAAACAACAACAACAACGTCAAATAAACAACAACAACAACAACACCGTCAACAACAACAACAATGTTAAATAAACAACAACAATAACAACGTCAAATAAACAACAACAACAACAACAACGTCAATAACAACAATAACAACGTCAAATAAACAACAACAACAACGTCAAATAAACAACAACGTCAAAATCAACAACAACGTGAAGTAAACCACAACAACCATGTCGACAACAATAACATCAAATAAACAACAACAACATCGACAACAACAACAACAACGTCAAATAAACAACAACAACAATAACAACGTCAAATAAACAACAACAACAACGTCAAATAAACAACAACAACAACGTCAACAACACCGTCAAATAAACAACAACGTCAAATAAACAACAACAAAAACAACGTCAACAACAACGTCAAATAAACAACAACAACAACAACGTCAAATAAACAACAACAACAACAACACCGTCAACAACAACAACAATGTTAAATAAACAACAACAACAACGTCAAATAAACAACAACAACAACAACGTCAATAACAACAATAACAACATCAAATAAACAACAACAACAACGTCAAATAAACAACAACGTCAAAATCAACAACAACGTGAAGTAAACCACAACAACCATATCAACAACAAGAACATCAAATAAACAACAACAACATCGACAACAACAACAACGTCAAATAAACAACAACAACAATAACAACGTCAAATAAACAACAACAGCAACGTCAAATAAACAACAACAACAACGTCAACAACACCGTCAAATAAACAACAACAACAACAACGTCAAATAAACAACAACAACAACGTCAAATAAACAACAACAAAAACAACGTCAACAACAACGTCAAATAAACAACAACAACAACAACGTCAACAACAACAACAACGTCAAATAAACAACAACAACAACGTCAACTAAACAACAACAACAACAACAACAACAACAATGTCAAATAAATAACAACAACAACAATGTTAAACAAACAACAACAATAACAATAACAACAACGTCAACAACAACAACAACGTCAAATAAACAACAACAACAACAACGTCAAATAAACAACAACAACAACAACGTCAAATAAACAACAACGTCAAATAAAAAAGAACAACAACAATAACAACAACAACAACGTCAAATAAACAACAACAGCGTCAATTAAACAACAACAATAATAACAACAACAACAACGTCAAATAAACAACAACAACGTCAATTAAACAACAACAACGTCAAATAAACAACAACAAAAACAACAACAACATCAACAACAACAAAAACATCAAATAAACAACAACAACAACGTCAACAACAACAACTACGTCAAATAAACAACAACAACAACGTCAAATAAACAATAACAACAACAACAACGTCAACAACAAAAACGTCAAATAAACAACAACATCAACAACAACAACGTCAAATAAACAACAACAACAACAACAACAACAACAATGTCAAATAAACAACAACAACAACAACAACACCGTCAGCAACAATAACAATGTCAAATAACCAACAACAACAACATCAAATAAACAACAACAACAACAACAACGTCAACAACAACAACAACAACGTCAAATAAACAACAACAACAACGTCAAATAAACAACAACGTCAAATAAACAACAACAACGTGAAATAAACAACAACAACTATGTGAACAACAACAACATCAAATAAACAACAACAACGTCAACAACAACAACAACGTCAAATAAACAACAACAACAATAACAACGTAAAATAAATAACAACAACAACAACAACAACACCGTCAAATAAACAACAACAACAACAACGTCAAATAAACAACAATAACAACAACATCAAATAAAAAATAACAACAACAACAACGTCAAATAAACAACAACAACAACAACCTTAACAACAACAACAATGTCAAATAAACAACAACAACAACAACTATGTCAACAACAACAAAAATGTCAAATAAACAACAACAACAATGTCAAATAAACAACAACAACAACAACTATGTCAACAACAACAAAAATGTCAAATAAACAACAACAACAACGTCAAATAAACAACAACAACAACAACAACGTCAAATAAATAACAACAACAACAATACCGTCAAATAAACAACAACAACAACGTCAAATAAACAACAACAACAACAACACCGTCAACAACAACAACAATGTTAAATAAACAACAACAATAACAACGTCAAATAAACAACAACAACAACAACAACGTCAATAACAACAATAACAACGTCAAATAAACAACAACAACAACAACAACGTCAAATAAACAACAACGTCAAAATCAACAACAACGTGAAGTAAACCACAACAACCATGTCGACAACAATAACATCAAATAAACAACAACAACATCGACAACAACAACAACAACGTCAAATAAACAACAACAACAATAACAACGTCAAATAAACAACAACAACAACGTCAAATAAACAACAACAACAACGTCAACAACACCGTCAAATAAACAACAACGTCAAATAAACAACAACAAAAACAACGTCAACAACAACGTCAAATAAACAACAACAACAACAACGTCAAATAAACAACAACAACAACAACACCGTCAACAACAACAACAATGTTAAATAAACAACAACAACGTCAAATAAACAACAACAACAACAACGTCAATAACAACAATAACAACGTCAAATAAACAACAACAACAACGTCAAATAAACAACAACGTCAAAATCAACAACAACGTGAAGTAAACCACAACAACCATGTCAACAACAACAACATCAAATAAACAACAACAACATCGACAACAACAACAACGTCAAATAAACAACAACAACAATAACAACGTCAAATAAACAACAACAGCAACGTCAAATAAACAACAACAACAACGTCAACAACACCGTCAAATAAACAACAACAACAACAACGTCAAATAAACAACAACAACAACGTCAAATAAACAACAACAAAAACAACGTCAACAACAACGTCAAATAAACAACAACAACAACAACGTCAACAACAACAACAACGTCAAATAAACAACAACAACAACGTCAACTAAACAACAACAACAACAACAACAATGTCAAATAAACAACAACAACAACAACGTCAAACAAACAACAACAATAACAATAACAACAACGTCAACAACAACAACAACGTCAAATAAACAACAACAACAACAACGTCAAATAAACAACAACAACAACAACGTCAAATAAACAACAACGTCAAATAAAAAAGAACAACAACAATAACAACAACAACAACGTCAAATAAACAACAACAGCGTCAATTAAACAACAACAATAACAACAACAACAACAACGTCAAATAAACAACAACAACGTCAAATAAACAACAACAACAACAACGTCAAATAAACAACAACAAGAACGTCAATTAAACAACAACAACAACAACAACGTCAAATAAACCACAACAACAACAATGTCAAATAAACAACAACAACAACAACAATAACAACAACAATGTCAAATAAACAACAACAACAATAACACTGTCAACAACAACACCGCCAACAACAACAACAATGTCAAATAAACAACAACAACAACGTCAAATAAACAACAACAACAACAACTCAACAACAACAACAACAACGTGAAATAAACAACAACAACAACAACGTCAAATAAACAACAACAACAACAACAACAACAACAACAACAATAACAACAACAACAACAACGTCAAATAAACAACAACAACAACGTTAAATAAACAACAACAAAAACAACAACAACAAAAACGTCAAATAAACAACAACAACAACAACGTCAACAACAACAAGTACGTCAAATAAACAACAACAACAACGTCAAATAAACAATAACAACAACAACAACGTCAACAACAACAACGTCAAATAAACAACAACAATGTCAAATAAACAACAACAACAACATCAACAACAACAACAACGTCAAATAAACAACAACAACAACAACAACAACAACAACAATGTCAAATAAACAACAACAACAACAACAACAACACCGTCAACAACAACAACAACAATGTCAAATAACCAACAACAACAACGTCAAATAAACAACAAAAACAACGTCAACAACAACAACAACAACGTCAAATAAACAACAACAACAACGTCAAAAAAACAACAACGTCAAATAAACAACAACAACGTGAAATAAACAACAACAACAACTATGTGAACAACAACAACATCAAATAAACAACAACAACGTCAACAACAACAACAACAACGTCAAATAAACAACAACAACAATAACAACGTAAAATAAACAACAACAACAACAACAACAAGAACACCGTCAAATAAACAACAACAACAACGTCAAATAAACAACAATAACAACAACGTCAAATAAAAAATAACAACAACAACAACGTCAAATAAACAACAACAACAACAACCTCAACAACAACAACAACATCAAATAAACAACAACAACAACTATGTCAACAACAAC